>BGPT01001203.1:158773-173322 GCA_003297045.1 Symbiodinium sp. clade C Y103 | reverse complement strand
TGTTGAGACCGACCCTCATGCATACAAAAATGAAAGAGCAAAGCGCGGCCAAAAAATCAAAGCAAAGAAGGTCAAAACCATGGCAAACACAGAAACGAACACCAATACTTTGGAAATCTTTGCAAACAATGAACTGCAAGTTGGAAATGTGGCGCATTCACTTGATTTCCACAACTTCAGCGCACCTCGAGGAGTGACCATCACCAATATGATCCAATATGCAAAAGTCAGTACTTAATGTCAANAATGTGGCGCATTCACTTGATTTCCACAACTTCAGCGCACCTCGAGGAGTGACCATCACCAATATGATCCAATATGCAAAAGTCAGTACTTAATGTCAAAAAAAGTACTTTCGAAAAAAAATGCCATTTTTCTTGAATGACCCCAAAAATTAAGGGTCGTTGGAGAGTCAAGGTACTTGTAATTCTAGACCCGTGATAGGGAAGCCAATGATATCCTATGATTCATATGCATCACCCATTTCCGAGGACACCCGCGCCTTTCTTGCTGCATCATTGGAGCCTGGATCTTCGGAATCCTGTCTGGGGTATTGGCCACCAAGTCCATGGGCGGCATAGATATACATAGATGGCAAGCGGGACACACCAAAGCCCCCCAAGCGAAACATATTGGTCAATTGTGATCATTCCAGGAGGATTGAAATAAGCTACATGATTATATAATCGTTTTTTTTAAACATCTTGAGCCCCAACTAGCCGAGACTTTCGGCTTTTACAGTAGAGAAACGCTGTTGTTTGGGTTTGGGGTTCACTCTACGGGATCACAAGAACTGGGCGCTCCTTTCCTTCCTGGTGGTTTCTAAAGATAGATGGTACCTCCATTTTCCTAACATTTCCTAACAGCTGAATCCTCTTGCTTTTCAATAAGAAAAACACAGAGAAAAACAGCACCGTACATACCGGACCAAGCTTAAGCATCCAGCCTTTTTTGGTTTCTTCTTCTGCTCATGCTGCTGTCCCTCATTATTCTTCTTCAGCGCAGCCAGTTTGGAGCGCAGTAAAGACGTTTTGAACTGATCCTGTCAAAGTTGCTGCGAAGAGGTGGAAACTCCCGGGACCATATGCGCCTACAAAATTTTGTGTAGAATATTGTAATGGATCGAATGAACATTACAAAATCAAACACATGGGTGAGTGTATGGAAAAATATATGGATGTGGACAAATATGGACAGTGAAAAAAGTCATGGTTGTAGATTCCTCAACATATTTCCGAGTTTGTCTGCGATTGCAAACCATGGAAAACCTCAAATAAACAGTATTCAAATCTCTCTGGCATTGCATTTTAATTTAATCCTCGTTACAAAACCGGATTCCCATGATCCCCATCATGGATATGATAATCCGCAACATTTGAGTACCGTATAATATTCTGTGTATATTATATATATATATATATGTAACCCCCCATGGTTCTCAACCAACAATACCATGCCTGGTTTCGAAGCCAACAAAAACCTTCTGCCATCAATGTCCAGTCTGCGCCTTGTCTTTCGATTGCTGTCCCCGGAGTTCCTGGCCGTATCCCGAAAGAATATGATTGGAAAACAACAAACGGCAAAAAACTATGGAAAACAAAACGGAAAACTATGGTTCTAGCATTTCCCTCTCTCTCTCTCTCATTATCTCTATATGTATATAATTGTAATTAATTGTATATATACATGCAGGTATGAGCCTCAGTGCATACTCTACTTGTTTGGAATTTCAAAGCCAGTAAAAACCCAACACATCCTACTTACGGTGATTTGGGCGCAAAGAAAAACAATTAGTAGGATATTACAGGGCAATCTCTAGACTGCCATAAATGTCAACTTAACATCAAGAGACGGTCGAATCAAGTCAGGTAACACTTGTCTCCTCTCTCCAAGACTTGCATGCTTCAAGTACATAATGATTTTCTTTACGCGCATTCATGCACAAATCAACTTTGCACTTTCCACTATCATCTCATGCCAGAGTTAGGTGTCAAGGATGCTTTATAAAGGATCACACATATACCTTTTTGGAACAAAAAAAGATAGACCAAATCTTTCAAAAAGTGTTCAATTAATGGCAAGAGGAATATGGCCACAGAGGCAACAGGAAGCAAGGGGCAAAACATAACAATATATCTCAGGTTTTGCGTGAAACCCTTGCAAAACCAGGATGGAAGCATTAGGCACTTATAAATAGGGTCAATTATGGTCAATCTAGAAATCAAAATCGGCCACGTTGGAATGGGCAACCAAAGAAGGGAAGAACCACAATACTATATGACACTAAGAAACAGCATCAAGTACTTAGTAAATCGCATCTGAGCAGTAGTTGCGTAGTGAAAAGGCAATCGGTCAAGTTGCCCTGAGGACCAGGTAGGGGCGGTCTAAGCACATTGTCCCGTTGCAAGGCCTCAATCAACTTTACTTGCAAAGATGGGGCTTAGATGTGCTCACAGAGGTGGTGGTGACGAGGACGGCAGCATACTTCACGGCGTAGCAACAACAAAAGACTCACATTTAGGTCAAGACCCAAGAAACAAAGCAATTACAACAAGGCGGAGCACGAAAACAAGACAACGTTTGATGTTTTTGCATCAGAACCTGTAGATTTTGAGGTCCGCGGAGAGGGCACAGTGCGTCCCACGAAATGCGCCGGGGAAGATGTAGTATTCTATACCATTCTATACCGACCATTCTGATCCATTCTGTGTCTATGGAAATATCATGACATATTATAGTTTAGCAGACAGAAAAAAAAAGAAAAAAAAATCCATTGTTCGTTTGCCAAGGGAATCAAAAACGAAGAACAAAAATCCACCGCTTCCACCTGTGACTCGTCATCACTGCTGCTGCTCCTCGAATCGGAGGCCTGGCGGAGACGAAAGTGTGGAATTGCAGGATGTGATCAGCCAATTAGCTATGAAAAATGGTGGTTTAACATGATTTAACACGGTTTAACTGTGGAAACTTATGAACAATGGTGGTTTGAACTATGAAGCAACATGGGGCTGTCTAAAAACCCCGATATCAATCAAATGGCGGCAAGCATTCAAAAAGGACTGTAGTGACCACCTACCAGGCACGTTCCTGAGCAGAATCTGACACGCACGCGTTGGTGCGCCAATACAACAATAGACAATGAAAGGAAGAGACCAATAGCACTAAATAGCTGCAGAACGATGGAAATATCAATAACATCGTATTTCAAGAGTCTGGACACAGATCATTCACATAACCAACGTTATCGTTTTTTTTCCTCTTATCGTTTTTTCGAGTGATAGCTAAATATGGCTAATGGGGGATCATGGAATACTAAACGAAAAGGCCCGGGGTTATTATACTCTCCCACATGGTGATTTGAATTAAGAAACAGAAACGTAATACTTTCACTATGCAAAAAATGGGTAGTTGAACTGCAAAACATTGGTCGGACAAGTTCAAACCCGTCAGTGATGGGATATTTCACAGCTCTCAAAAAACACAATCCAAACTACACGTAATTGATGGGTTTCATAGGACTCTTGAACCCCCAAAAAATTGGGATATCATTGGGATACAGGCAGAGGGAACTGATATAGTACTCACCAAGCATCGGTAAAACACAATGGACTGGATATTTACGATAGCTTCCATGATCTTTCAGGATCCTCTTGGAAATTCAACCATCCATTGCCATCATTGACCAATGGGCCAATGGGAAAACAAAAACGTGGTGGTTTTGGCCATGTGACCAATCTGAAAATGTGCGAAAATCATTGGGGATCATCCCGGTAGGATCCGTTTTTTAATCTAAACCACCTATAATGTGGAAAAACCAAAAATAGCCTACCATTTGGGGATGGTATTCACCACTCATTTCATTATGGTGGTAACATTAGGGATGGTTTATTTTTGGGTTTACCACATTGTATAACTTCCTGGACCCAACTCAACAATTTTTACACAACATAAACAACAATTGTAAAGACATTGTTTCAAACATGACGCCAAAGTCTAGAATAGCAACCAGAATGGGAGTTCTAGCAGAGGGACCAGCGCTGGCCAATTCATGTCCAGTTGGAAACTCACCTGTGACTCAAAAATCTCTACTCTTTAGGATCTATAGTCTATAGTGGTAAAATCTTTATTGCCGGTCCCATCTGGACCCATCAATCCCATCCCCAAGTTACCCTCCAGGACATTGAGAAACGTTAACCATTCGTTCATCTGCCCATTACAGATATTACAACTGTTACACGATGTTACACATTTTTTTGTCTCGCCAGCCAGGTTAGATTGCCGGAGGTACCCATGAGCATCGGTGCTGTCATGATCCTCAAACCAGGCATTGTTCCCCAACCAAGCACTGTACAAGAATGCGCTGTGAAATTGATGGGCTCGGCGGCAATCACTGATGCTTCTCCCACGGTTTGCAAGTCGAACATTGAACTACTGGTCGGATTCTTATCCAACACTCAGTCTGTAATTCACTTCTAGGGTCATCCCCAGTTTTGGTGGCTAAATTGCCATTTTTCATCCTCACCCTCCAGCAAATCAAAAACTATACCATTCACAGATCGTTTTCCTCGGGTTTCCCCATAGGTTTTCCATATCTGTTCGTGTATCCCAAGCTAAATCCACAGGTGGCGAACAAATCCATCAGCACGAAGCACTTGCTGGTCTTTTGCATTGCAGAGGCCACTGGGCTCTCGGCCTTCGAATCTTGAAAAGGGTTGGCACGCGAAAGGGCCGCACCATGTCCGGCCAAGGCTCCAGGGTACTTGCGTGCCATGCAGGAGAAAACTTGGTGTGTGTTGGGAGCCGAGCCCGCCGCGCTCGCAGAGCCAACTGTTGCCCAGCCACTCTTATATATGTGTCAACAAAAACGATCTGCATGCGTGCGACAAGATCTTCGAAACAACCTTTGAGAATCTTGTTTTTCGGTCAAGTCGCAGCTGCTCATGTTTGTCCAAGGGAAATCGCCACATTCTACGGTTTAATCTGGACAATACAGTTGCCCTTCTCAAAATGGGATGAATTATGACGACTTTCGAAACCAACAGGGAAAATATTGTTTTCATCCAGTGCCCCATATAGTTCCAGCGTTATCCCTGGTCTCTTGGATCTTGTGGAACGGGCTGAGTCGTGAGTAGAAGATGGGGCCCCCTGCTGATGCTTGTTGGCTTATAAGTCCATCTAACTACAATTTCCTCCACCTTAAACTGCAATTATTGTAGTTGTAAACCAACTTTGATATTGTTTGGGGGAGTCACATGGTAGTGAGAAGTCTATCTTCCAAGTTCTCAAGTTCTTTTGAAAAACTAGCGCAGCAGTCTCGAAACCATGATCGGGTCTCCCACTCTCTCCTTGTCAAAGCACAACGGTCTCAGTGTTTGGATATCGGATATATGTTGATTGGGCGGCGATTCCAATTCCACTCTCGGAAAATCATGATTTTCTGCTGACCGACAACACCAACTTAGTATAGTAAAATTCAAATTTGAACCCCACCAAAAATTACAATCTTTACTGAATTAAAAATCCTCTGTGCAAATCTTGTCGAAACATTCAGCAAACTAAGGAGGGTTGGCCTTGGCAAGCACATTTACAAACAGAGTTTTATCCTCATTATCAAACCGTTTCTTGACTTGCGCCATTTATGTGCGGGTACCAGCCCAGTTTTGAAGATTGCAGATGTTCTTTGCAAATCCCAAGGGGGTTGCCGTTGGCAAACACAATTTACAAACAACATTTTGTCCTCATTTGCGCCATCTAAGTGGTTTGGGATGGTTGGGAAACAGACACGGTTTTTTGGGCCATGTTCTTTTTTCTTCAGGGTGAGGGGAGATGCACCATCTATGCGGCAGCTTTTGGTTAGGTTGGGTTGGTTGAGGGGTTTTTGCGAATGAGTGGGACTTGCGCCATCTATATCCCTCTAATTCGCCCGAAGGCAGCTGATGTTGACGAAAAAGATTGGGCGTGATCCACGCAAACAACTGCAAGAAACAGCTCCATTTCAGGGACATGCATGAGTGCAGCAGCCACCTGTCTGCACATTGGAGTTGCGCCATCTATATGGTCGGAATTTGTGCCAAAAACTATCCGGTCGGGGTACCGGTAGTTAATAAATAATCCACAACAACCCCAATAGTATGATTCCCTATAGCCAATCAATGTTGTTGATTGGTTGAAAATTGAAACTCTATAAACCCGCAAGAAGTGATGGCTAAATCTTGTTCGTCCAACACCATTTTGAACTCCAATCCAGCAAACTATCTTCAATGGTTTGTGATAATCCACAAAATACATTGGATAGTACAACTCAGTATTGCGAAATCCTTGCAATGGGCTATGGCTATAATGGTTGTCTAATCAATCAACCAAGCTCTTTTTTCATGGCTCAACCAAGTTTTCCATAGATTTCCTACTATTGCTCATAATAATCCCCAAAAACCTTAGTAGTAAAATTCCTGGCAACCAGCTCAACCAATCAACCATGGTATGTTTATCTGGCTAAAAACTGATGTGGTTCCAGTCGCCACCCAGATGCCCCAGCCTTGGCCTTGGCCTTTGCCTTCGACTTCACTGCCACCTTGGCCTTGGGTTTCGCCGCTTTCACCGTCGGCCTGGAGGAACTAGTGCTGCTGCTGGTGCTCCTATCCTGAGCCGGATGGCTGAGAAAGCCTTGTACACTGTATCATACTGTATCTATATCTATATATATATATATATATATCTATATATATATATATCTATATATATATATATCTATATATCTATATATATATATATCTATATATATATATATCATTATATATCTATATATATATATTTATACTTATATTTATACTACTAGACGACAGTGTGGCCAGAAAGAAAAACCTGCCCAAATTCTCACATTGGCACATATGGGAACTAATGTGTTGACACTCCTGATCTATTTGGGCCAGGCCCCTTTTTTACTAGCTGAATCCGGAGAAAATGACTGGTCAATGTGACCATGGCTTGTGACATCCGGTCCATGTTTGAACTCATGGTGAAAACAAGCTTCGCAGCCAACCCTATTTGTCATTGATGGTTCCGTCTCCGTCTCAAGCCAGAATGCCCCAATGCCTAGATGTTTCGTGGAGTTAGTCAACTATCTTCCGGTACCTCCCTGATTTGAGATCATCAAAGACAGCTACTTGCACGGCCCATCTTAGCATGACTAATTCATCATCTTCTCAAAGATTGCCAAAAGCTGGGAATTTGTTGGTATATCCCGTTTCCAGACAAATCAATGTATCATATTGTTGGTTGTATATCCCATTGTGGAACCAATATCCTCGTCAGATTTCCCCTGTGATATCCAATTATCTGCTGGTGCTATCCCCACTTCCATCTGTGCCATGGTCAAGACATGGTGTATGCAGATTTTACACATATTGTATGGCCATCCATCCCAGAATGGAATTCTTATATTGGCGATTATCAATTCCTCTACCTGTAGGTATACCATCTTCTATGGGCCCAAATTTTCACCATGAACTTCCGTCATCAATTTTTCATCCTACCTCACACTTTCATAGTTTTATTATGTTTTATCTTTTAATCGCCATGCATTAGTGATGCACAGTGTTCAGTATTTTCCCCATAAAATTTTCCGTATGTTTTCATGTCTTTCTCAAATTTCCATCATACCCCCATGGTTCAACCTACCACCTGGTAATCAAACATGGCTGCGTGGTCCCCTGTAAATAGGGAACATCATCTATAAATGAATGGTTGATTTTCCATTGCCACGTTTGGTTACCGAAGGGTACGGTTTAAGCGCAATTCCCGATACAAATGGATACATGATATGAAAGCATCGTTAAAGGGCTTATATCCCACCCTGGGGGGGTTTCAAGCATGACAACACCCATTTGTAACCTCAACTGCATCCCCAAGTACGCTGGTAGTGCTGGTAGGGGCCAACCTTCCACCCCGTTCCACTCCTTGGACTTGGTCTTGGAGCGCTTGCAGCGCTTCCGGCTGCGACGTGAGTGGCTTCGCTCGCCCCGGCTCCGCCGCCTGATCTTCTTGAGTTGAAGCGTTTTCATTCATTTTCTTGGTGAAGATCACATATGGGATATGTGATATGTGATATGCATATATTATATATCTTATTTGCGCCAAATGAATATGTCAAAATATGATATATTTATTAATTATCTATCTACGCATGTGAACAATGTTCAAAAGGTGGTCCCTTTATACTACTCGAGTAAAAGGATTTCCTATAGTGGATTGTGATCATTCCCATGCTAGCACCCTATAATAAGCAATCAAACTGGGTAATGAGCATGGTTCACGTGAAAACAAACCCTTGATACCCATCGGTAGTCAAACATGGCAATGGGAAATCTATGCAAATCCCCTAACAATGGAAGGTTTGATGGGAAACTCATCTATAAATTGGAAAATTTCCCGCGAACCATGTGTGATTCCCGGAGGATGAATTACCATGAGCATTCAATTACTGTAAATCAAAAATCTAAATTGATGATTTTCCCAACTACAGTACATACCTCCATGTACGATGGTTTTTTCCCAATATTTTCTTTTATTTTTTAATCCCCAGGCGTCCCATGATTCTCTTATATTTATCGAGGATTCTCCCATCTTGCCCAATGACTTTCCAATTAGGCCCCATTTAGTTCAATGTTTGTCCCATTAGAACCTCCATTCGAAGTTGGTTGTATATCCCATTGTATCCCCATTCCGTGCTATGATGGATTTCTAAAATTCCATTAAAATACAGTTAAATTTGTGTTTTTGCAAAAAAACGATTGATGGCACCAGTAGTACAGCACAAGATGGTGAGGAAGTTTCAAATATAAAAAACCTATAGGGTGGCTTGGTGTGATGTATGGATGGCAGAGCGAAGCCACTGATGGACCGAAAGGTGGTTGATGCCCTGAGATGCCCTGAGTCTATCTCTCTCTCTCTATCCCTCTCTGTCTCCTTCTCTCTGTGCCTCTCTTTATCCGTCACTCTCTCTCCATCTCTCTTTGTCCATATCTCTCTGTCTGCCTGTCTATATGTTTCTCAATCTCTCCGACCTATCATCTCCCAAAATGGTGTTTGGCACTTCTGTTGCTTGAAAGAACAGCGCAAAGGACATCATTCCTCGAATAAACATATACTATTGTCATATACTTACGGGAAAATGCGACACCCGCCAGATGGCTCAGCACCCGCCGCTTTAGCGAGCCTACTTTTCTACCTTTTCGGGCACTGACTGATCTTCTTTCCACTGACTCTTTCTCTTCTCTGCCTTTTTCTACCGACTCTCTCTTCTCTGACTGTTCTCACAACTGTTGTTGCATCTGTCCATGAGGAGGAAGTTTGACTGGTATCGGTATCATTCATATATATCATGATTTCCCCATGAAAACCTCCACACGATAACCATCAATATATACCTCCACCCCTTCGCCTGCGACTCCTTGGGCTGCGGGACCGCCGCCGCCGCGACTTCGAGCGACGCCGCGACTTGGAGGGGCGCCGTGACTTGGAGCGCCTCCGCGAACGGCGGCTCCTGCAATTTTTTGTTGGAGGTATATATTCTATATATTTCTATATCTACAAATGTATGCCTATACCATCCATTGCTACATACATATACGCTCGAGAATAAAAATGCTCGTTTGAAGAACATATTTTCGTTTTGAGTTGCCCCAAACAAAAGTGAGACGAAACGACCCCCTATGACATCTTCACAATATGCAACTATAAAAACTGAAAAGTTCACTTTTTGAGATCGAAGCTGAAAAGTTCACTTTTTGAGATTGCGCTCGTTTGCGGGTACTTGCGCCTTATTACTTATTGCGTGTAATTGCGCTCGTTGGTGCGTTTTTTTTTTAAACCTAGCTGCGATATCTCAAGGTATCTTCTAAAATAGAAAAAAACAGTGCTTGAATTTAACATGCGCTCATTTGACCAATATCAGCTCGAATCGTAAGTAAATGCTCGTTTGGTCCATATAGATGGAGCCAATATAAATGTACCGTTGGATGATGGAGGCATCAATATATCATATGTCAATAATCAATCTCTAAAAAAAAAGCCATCTATAAATGAGGAATATAATTCTGAAAAAGATGCAAGAAAAAGGATAGGCTGTAACTCAAAAATATAAATGGATATAAATGGGATAATCGAGGAAGCAGGGACTCATGCACGGTGGTTGTTTAACAGTTACGATCTGTGGGATGAACCTGCAATTGTAGTGCTTCCCAGATGTTGCGGTGGACAATGTTTCCAGATGTTCCCCATTTATCGCAACAACATGCAACAACCATAATCGAAGAGAAACTACCATCCGCCAGTTAGTGTACTTATCATTCATTGGTTTTATCATATTGGGGTTAAACAGCCTTTCCCGATTCAGTGACCCCCTCGCTGTTCAAAAAACACATTAAACAACCTCCCCCGGATGATTGACCCATTCCTCCCAACGTTCCGTGCTCCTGGAGCGTTCCTTTCGAAAATGAGACCGCGATCCCTCAGGGGTGGCCTGCGCAATGGAAGTGAGGAACCCCAGAAATCGCATGGCCGAAATGGCTGGATTTGCCAAATCATTTCAACTAGCTGAACTAATGTTTATGGCTCTAATCCCTTCCCCCTAACACTAAACTCCCCCCCTAATACTAAACTCCTCAGGTTTTTTTAGTATTAGGGGATATTAGGGGGGTATTTATTATTAGGGGACCCTAATACTAAACTAAAAACCTTAATACTCAAAACTATTTGTTTTCGATTTCAAAATCAATTGAATTCCTTTTTAAAACGCAATTCATACGTTGCAAAAAATTGGATTTCGAAGCGGACCCAAATATTAAGCACCCCGGGGTTGACTAGTTTTTACTATTAGGGGGTGAAACCCACAAATGGGACCTTTCTTTTTAAATTGTTTTCTAAAGGGGATCAATTAAAAGTCAAATTGGCCAACCACAAATTTTCCAAAATTGGAGATGGACGCTAGTTTTTAGTATTTGGGGGGGGGTTAGTGTTAGGGGGAAGGGATTATTTGGTTCATTTTGATTCTATATGCCTAAATTTGGGTGAATCAAACTTTAATCAAACCCTGGTAAGTTATCAGCAACCATTCATGAGAAGTTCCAGGTGCCCCAAGTCGTGTCGCCTTCTTTGTGAATTGCGCCTCCACTTGTGATGGCAGGGCGTCCTGTTCCGACTTCCGGGGAGACAAACATGGTGTCATCAAACATCACTGGAAAATCCTATGCCAAAAAATGGTGATTTAATGTGATTTATATAATTTTATATAATGGGCTTTAGATGGAAAATCCGCAACAAACGGAACTTTTAATAGGAAAAATCATCAATGGGGGATTTTCTAGCTAGCCATTTTTGATTATATACTAGTGGGTAAGCAACAAAAAGAAGGAGAAGAGTGAACAAAACTAGGAACATTGTCAACAATGTTTGAGTGCTTCTTGATTCATTCAGCCAGCAGACCCACAAATGCAGCCTTAAGTTGCTTCTTTTGGTTTCTCTGAAAATAGGGTACCGACAACTCTGGTTTATCACATGTTTTAACTAATCAATGGCACTTTTGGAGGTATACCCAATTGAGACACACCCATTTGAAACAGCATCCATCCCAACAAAGAATATTGCAACCCAAAAACGCCAGTTTAATCTCAGCAAAACACAAAACAATGAAAATCGTTGTATTACCACAACGAGAAGACTTTTTGGGTAGAACAGCTTCAAAACTGAGGAACAAATCTGATTTCCAGGCACCAAAATGCGTTTCAATTCACGGCCGTCTATCCACGGCCAGCCAACGAAATCCAACAACATCCAACAAGGACTGTATCAACAAATCAAGATCAGAAATAATGGATTTTGGGGTACCCACGTTTCAAACAAAGTCATATCAACAATCCCAATGTTCATTGGTACAGTTGAAGCCCTTTACCAGTTATTGTTATGGTTACTTCCCTGGGGTTATCATTCCATAAACGGGGTGACTTACTGACTTATAACTGGTAATTCGGGCCATAACTGTATAACTATCATTCCATAAATGGGGTTATAAGATGTTATAAGTGACTTCACTGTAAAATCGCAAGTAATCCCTAGATATCCCCAATGGGTTTTGTTGCCCCGTGGCCGTGCAGTCCTTGGCCTTTTTCTTGTCCGTTTTGGCCACTTTCGCGTCAGTCTTCTTTTCCGCCTTCGCCGACTTCTGAAGCGCAGAAGAAAGCTACGTAGAAAATTGGCTACGCAACTACCTAATGTGGTTAGCAAATGGATTGTAATCCCCCTATAATAGCCTATAACTAGCCTATAACTGGGTGTACAATGGATTGCAACATTATACTCTAACCCAGTTACGAACCAGTTGGTCAACTCCATGGCCCATCAAGCACATGTGGGCAACCTTGGTTTCACACATATGCTTCGACCCCTCCACTTCACAGGTGGTCCCAAAGTCAATTGACATGTTGCATTTAACAACAATGATTTGGGGAAAAAACTCCCTGCTCACATGTTATGGGATTTCATACAAGTCTTGCTGCGTGTTTAATCAACGGATGTGCAGGTCCTATGGATGTCAAATGGCTATAGAGGAATGCCCAAATGAGACACCAACGTATTTGGGTGACTGCGGAGCTTCGGAGAAAAAAAAACGCCGCCACAAGAACAGTGGGTAGCGGTAGTGTATCTAAAATTTGACCCATTAGTCTAAACCATTGCCATGTAACACTGATTGTTTTTTCAATACTTATACAATCCATGTTTGGCATCTGGACCCACAGTTGCAGTCTTTCCGGGAATAAACGATGATAAATCTAGGTAAACTTACCCATCATACCTATGGATGATACACAATATATTGCAATACCTCAAACCAGATTCAACGCCACCAAAAATTGATGGTCTTCTCAACGGTCAACATCATGTCTGGGTGTGGTCGCTTCAAGTTGCAAATTCAGGTATGGAGCGTTTGGCATTGTTTCAACCCTGCAGCTGGATCAATCAACCCTGTTTGATCATGTTTGGCGGGCACACCGCGAGCAAATAGTAATCTGCTCGGCTTAAACAATCCAGGGGTTCATAAAATGTTATGTTAATCCTCTGTTGAAGTTACCACTGCCGTCTACATGTAGAAACATACTACATGGAACAGTCTCCACTAATTTCAGATGGAAAATCAATTGCTTTTTTTGTGCGACGAGAAAAATCTAATTATATATACACATACATATAAATATTCCTGACTATATAATTGTGGTGGGATGTTCCATTTCAATTCAACGGTTTTCCAGAAAAATCCAAGGTAACAATCCATATTCCATATTTGTTGATCAACTTATATCAAATCAACATTTTTGTGGTTAATGCAAAGATTTACAGGGCACCCACTGGCCCAATAGATCGTAACCCCTCACCAAAAGACGTGGTCCTTGGCGCCAGGGGCCGCCTTTGTAGGTTTGGCCTCCTGAAACCGAGGTGACCGGTGTCCAAACTTACCATGGGGTACCCAACCAAACAAGCGGGGTGATTGAACGGAATTTTAAGGGGATCTATCAGATTTATATAATGGCAATGTGGTGTTTGTTTGTGTTTTTGTTTCCCTAATTACAAGGTGAGGCCCCCTTAGACCGCTCAGTTGACTTACAACTTGCTAGACTAAGGTTTATGGCGGAAATCGTTAATGGGTTTATAAACCAACTTATAACTGGGGGGCCTCTGCTGTATCATTGTTGGTCATGACCCACATGTTTCAAAAACTTCAAATTGAGCCCATTTGGACCAGGCCAAAAACCTGCAACAATGGTAGCTGAGGGAACCAAGTATTGACTATGTATTTTGACATACGCGTTGCTTCACACAGCTATGGACAAATTGCCACTTCATAGATGATTTACATATATATATATATATGTATTTAAATGTAAAAACCTAGCTATGTATAATCATTGAACATTAGATTTAATGCATCGACAACTTGCGGCTCCGTCCCAACGATGGAAAGGCTGTGATCAATTTCAGATCAACATCAAACACACAGAGATCAGAGATCTGAGAGCCTATGGTAGAATTCAAACAAATTCAAGTCAACATTTGAATGCTCCAAGTATAGAATGACCATGCCCGACCATATATGACAATGAATGACAATGAATGACCACAAAATACGTATATAAGTAATTATAAGTATAGACTGAACTAGCCACCTACATCCATCTACCATCCACTACAATCCCACACCAGCCCCTAGCATCGCAGCTTTCCACACAATTTTCCACACAATGCTGGGCACGCTGTCCTCAGTCTTCTGTTTGTCTTGCGNCCACACCAGCCCCTAGCATCGCAGCTTTCCACACAATTTTCCACACAATGCTGGGCACGCTGTCCTCAGTCTTCTGTTTGTCTTGCGCCCCTGGCTGCACTTTTCTTTGATCCTGGAAAACAGGCCCCATTCTGCTTGCAATTATGGTCTGAACACACAGATGAATGTGCATATTTATGTTCCGATATATCATATCAAATGTGTGGCAACCTGTTCTGTC
>BGPT01001203.1:82284-149148 GCA_003297045.1 Symbiodinium sp. clade C Y103 | reverse complement strand
TTGTTTTTCATTTGATTTTCAGTCCAAACCTTAAAAAAGAAATCTGGATAAGGATTGCAATTCATATCCATCTACATTCAATTCATTTAAAACTTAAATAACATCTAAGGATGAGTGAGTTTTCGATTTTTGACCCCAAAAAATGTCTTTGCACAATAGAGTACCATCAAACAATTCTATCATTGAGTATCTGAGCCAGTCATGGGCTACCCCCTCGAAAAACTTGTTTGGGTGCTGTTTTTAAATAAGGGTTTAATAAGAAATTGNTTTAAAGTAAATGGAACAGCTTCATCCAAAGAAAGGTGGGGAAAA
The DNA here is from genome assembly GCA_003297045.1 of Symbiodinium sp. clade C Y103. Classification (NCBI taxonomy): domain Eukaryota; class Dinophyceae; order Suessiales; family Symbiodiniaceae; genus Cladocopium; species Cladocopium sp. clade C. Next base: position 148,836 of record BGPT01001203.1, on the reverse strand, counting down.
GGTTTTGATTTTTGTTTACCACCAAAAAATCTGGATCTCATTTTTTTTCCTCCTTAAAAATATGGTCTGCGAAAAAACTTTGCACAACAGGGTCTCACCCCATCAATTTCAGGAGACTCAATCATTTTGGAAAAACTCATCACAAAAAAGGTCCAGGGCACCAATCGGTATACATTATTTATGTTTCGATATTTCATATCCAAGCCACTGCTACAAAACAACAACTAACCGGCCTGTATAAAGTAGATGTGTGGCAACCTGTTCTGTCTATGAACTTGGCTAAATCCGCAACATTTTCATCATTTTGCGGACTGAAGAGACTGACAAAACTGCAACGTGTACCCAACATTTGCTGGGAAGCAAATGAAAGAGATATACAAATAGGACAATCTGCGGCTCCGTCCCAACGCTGGAAAGGCTGTTATCAACTTCAAACACTTCAACTCAACATCAAACAAACAGATCTAAAGGTCTATGACATATATGATACTGAAAGTATGATGGAAATCAATGTGTAAGTTCGTTAATTCAGTTTCAGCACCTGTCTTGTTTCCCTCCAGCCTCCAACATTTGAATACTCCAAGTAGAGAATGACCATGACCGACCATGAACAGCCATTAATGACAATGAGTGACCAGAAATGACCTATAAGTTATAAGTAATTATAAGTTAAAAGATGTTATAAGTATAGACTGAACTAGCCACCTACCATCCACTATAATCCCACACCAGCCCCTAGCACTGCAACTTTCCACACAATGCTGGGCACGCTGTCCTCAGTCTTCTGTTTGTCTTGCACCACTTGCTGCAGTTTCCTTTGATCCTGGAAAAGAGGCCCCATTCTTCNCTCAGTCTTCTGTTTGTCTTGCACCACTTGCTGCAGTTTCCTTTGATCCTGGAAAAGAGGCCCCATTCTTCTGCAATTATGGTCTTAACACACACACACACGCACACATGCATGTGCATAATTGTGGATACTGACTAGTGTGGCCCCCCCCTTAAACAATTGGGGGGGACTCGTTAAGGAGTCAATTTGGGTGGGACCAGGTCTGGGGAACTCAGGATGATCAACTTAAGTAATTAAGGATTCNTTAAGGATTCAATTGATGTCAATTTACGTTCATTTATTGTTTTTCATTTGATTTTCAGTCCAAACCTTAAAAAAGAAATCTGGATAAGGATTGCAATTCGTATCCATCTACATTCAATTCATTTAAAACTTAAATGACATCTAAGGATGAGTGAGTTTTCGATTTTTTACCCCAAAAAATGTCTTTGCACAATAGAGTACCATCCAAACAATTCTATCATTGAGTATCTGAGCCAGTCATGGGCTACCCCCTCGAAAACTTNTTTTTTACCCCAAAAAATGTCTTTGCACAATAGAGTACCATCCAAACAATTCTATCATTGAGTATCTGAGCCAGTCATGGGCTACCCCCTCGAAAACTTGTTTGGGTGCTGTTTTTAAATAAGGGTTTAATAAGAAATTGATGTTTTGGGGAATCTTGCATTTTAAGAATTCAAAGTGAATTTGGCCTTTTNAAAACTTGTTTGGGTGCTGTTTTTAAATAAGGGTTTAATAAGAAATTGATGTTTTGGGGAATCTTGCATTTTAAGAATTCAAAGTGAATTTGGCCTTTTAAAGTAAATGGAACAGCTTCATCCAAAGAAAGGTGGGGAAAAGGTTTTGATTTTTGTTTACCACCAAAAAATCTGGATCTCATTTTTTTTNTGGCCTTTTAAAGTAAATGGAACAGCTTCATCCAAAGAAAGGTGGGGAAAAGGTTTTGATTTTTGTTTACCACCAAAAAATCTGGATCTCATTTTTTTTTCCTCCTTAAAAATATGGTCTGCGAAAAAACTTTGCATAACAGGGTCTCACCCCATCAATTTCAGGAGACTCAATCATTTTGGAAAAACTCATCACAAAAAAGGTCCAGGGCACCAATCGGTATAATTACATTATTTATGTTTCGATATTTAAGGGCTGCCGCCCCTGCCGCCGACCCCGGAGAAAAAAGCAGCCCCGCTGACTCTGTCGTATTTCGCCTTGAAGTTCAGTCAATTTTGCAATATTTTACGCATGTGTACACTTCGGATCTTTGACAGTTGCAATGAGTTGGAATCAGTTAGACACTTTCAACATCTTACAACATCTTATACAACATCTTATACAACATCTTCTACAACATCTTATACAAGATCTTATGCAACTTAAACGTAAAACTGTTTTCTGACATTTTTTGCCCATCCCCGTCGCATCCGCCGTTGACGCTGATGGTCTGATGCTGTCAGCCATGGAGCCATGGTGAAAGGCGCATGTCATCCCAATGGTCCGATGCTCAGCTCAGATCGAAATCCGCAGAAATCCTATCAAGATGCTATTCAACCTCAGTATACATATATGTATTATACTGTATATATATATATATATTATATGTAGATCATTATATACTTTATGTATCGTTGTATCTAGTAGATTTCAGGATATCTCAGTGGTTACGGATCGCAAGAGGGTCCATTGAAGCTGACGGAGCACTCTTTTCCAGCTTTTACCTCTCACTTTGACGAAGCTTTCAGTGTTTTGGTCTAAAATCTTCCATAGTTNGCAGAATCCTGTTTCCGCTTCGGCTTGTGCCAGGTGGCAGCCCTGAGTGAGATGCAGGTGTGCCACGTGTGCTGCTGTTCCAACTATCTTTTGGTCGTGGTCTGAACGCTCCACTTGTGGCAAAGTTTCATGCGTCATGCAAGGCCAGCGGCAAACTCGGGTGTTTTTGCCTCACTGAGAAGCTTGCAGGCGGAAGCGCAAGACCGGAAGGTAAAGAGCACCCCAATCGGCAATTTTCAACGCGGAAAATGAGTAATCAATCATGAGATTTGTTTGGGTACACTTTTGGACAAAGCCACCTATCCTACCTCTTATTTATTTTCGACTTGGAACAGCTCTGTGAGGTGTAAATAGTGGGCTTGTTGTCAACACCACCTGCACCTGGGATGAGAGCAAGCCAGGGCCTGAGTCTTTTTAATTGGGAGCCACTGATGAAGCCAGTTGCAGCAAGCCAGGCAGATGTTCCTCTTGGACTGTCCTGATGCGGGTGCCTACAAGAACTGGATATCTCAAGGTCTCTCTGCCGTTATGGCCTCAGTGCCATGATGTGTCATACGGGACATGGTCAAAGAGTTGGATATACCGATATACCATGACATACCCATATTTGGTGCTGATCATCAATCCATGATATCAGACTGAATCAGGCTATATCCCATTACAAGTAAGGATTCCCACTACGGAATAGATGACGGTAAACCATACACCATGTGACTGGAAATCAGGATCTGGCTGTGGTCATCGCAAACCTTATCGTCAAAGGTGTGGGTTCAAAGAGGAAACGCGCCAATTNACTGGAAATCAGGATCTGGCTGTGGTCATCGCAAACCTTATCGTCAAAGGTGTGGGTTCAAAGAGGAAACGCGCCAATTCGTTTCAAGACTCTGGTTGAGTAACAGCCGAGTGCATCACAGTGGAGGTGTTTTGCATGGTCAAGCGGTGTGATTACCATAGAATTGAGATGAATTGAGGGAACACAGTATGATATCCTCTTTTGAGACGTGTAAAAAAGAGACAAACTGGTGATTTGGTCATGAAATGTTGTAGGCAGCTGTTCCAGATTCTTATGCATCTCACTTCCCCCTTCACCTGTTCCTTGATTCAGATGTGATTTGATGTTATTTGATGCTTGCAGAGTCAGTGATAGTGGTCGTGGCTAATGGGTCTTGTCGAAGTCTTTTTCTTCTCGTCTGAGCAGTGCCTGAACCGATTGATCTGCTATCTTGCCATGTGCAGGCAAGCCAAAGGGACCCCACGGCTTCTTGATGAAGTTGAGGTGCAGTGTTCTTTGAACGAGTTCGAATAACATGCTTCTTTCGTTCCAGTACTCACTTGAACTTGTTAATACAACCGATGGCGTGGGCCAGGGAAAATGGGCAGTTGGTGTCTGGCGTGACTGCCAAGGACCCTTCTTGGCGACTGTTTCGTGTTCAGAGCGCGTTGTATATCGTTGTATATCGTTATGTTTCGTAGGGATTTGGGTGGTTTGGGTCCCAAAAATGGGTTATGGCCATAAGTTGCCAGGACATGGGTGACAAGACGATTGGCAACGATTTGGACAATGCTGAGATCTCTTTCAGTAAGGCATGCCGCGGCATGCCGCTGACAATGCGTGGGGNGCCAGGACATGGGTGACAAGACGATTGGCAACGATTTGGACAATGCTGAGATCTCTTTCAGTAAGGCATGCCGCGGCATGCCGCTGACAATGCGTGGGGGGATCAACTCACTTCTTAGAGACCAGGTCTGGCTACCAAAGGATGCCTTGCTTGATAAGTACGCTGGAATTCAAGATGGAGAATACGCCACTACCTCAGGCTATNAACTCACTTCTTAGAGACCAGGTCTGGCTACCAAAGGATGCCTTGCTTGATAAGTACGCTGGAATTCAAGATGGAGAATACGCCACTACCTCAGGCTATTGACATGACAGGACATGTCCAACTTGCCAGTGGACTACAGGCAGTTTCCCACCTCTTCGTATTGTTTCACCTTTCTTGACACTTGCTATTCTTTGACACTGATCAACGTGCAGGAGGTTTGAGGATGAAAGCTAGGTCAGAAAACGAAAGAGACATTTGCATTTCTTGAGGTGCAGAAAGAGCTGCGAGCTTAACTTGCTTTCACTAGAATGAGGACAACACTTGGAGCAAATCCATTTTTTTGTAAGGAGGCATGTCAAACAGGCATGGCAGTAGCTGTAGAACTAGCTGCTTTGATTCCACTCTGCATTCACCTTGCTGGATCAAGGAAGCAACGCCTCTACACGGGAAGGCTTGATGGCAGAGGGTTCCTGTGTGGGTAGTGGGAGTCTACGCAGTGGACCATGGCATTAAATGTGGCAGAAGACTTGGCAACTTTGTGACATTTTGTGACCATGAAAGAAGTGCAGAGAATCTTGGCCAATTTCAGTACGGAAATTGCACCAAAGCCTGGGCCAATATTTTCTTGGGCACTTTCTGAAACGAGCTCAAGCGTTCCTCTGTAGCCCGTAGCAGTTCATTTATGCTGCGCAGGACTGTGATCGCAGGATCCATTCTTGTCTTTGCACGCTCTCTTTATCGATCTGCGAAGAACTATGCAGACAACAAGAAGTGGGACCGTCAGCATGTGCTTTATGAAAGATACGCGTACAAGATACTCACACTGCTTCGAATGTGCCATCCATCAGCTTTGAAGCCATGTGGCCTGCTGCCAAGCACCAGGTGTTGGTCGCCTCAAGGTGGCATGAGCTTGAGTTCGGTTCCTCAACTTGCACATCTCTACGTGCAGACGGACAAGGCNTGGCCTGCTGCCAAGCACCAGGTGTTGGTCGCCTCAAGGTGGCATGAGCTTGAGTTCGGTTCCTCAACTTGCACATCTCTACGTGCAGACGGACAAGGCCAGTCCCTTTAAAGACCGCCAGGAAGATATTGATGTGGTTGTTCCCAGGGCGGGATGGGTTAAAGTGATAAAAACCTATGATACCATATTTTGTGGTGAATGAGCCGCCATTTACCAGCAAACAATGTTCACAAAGTCACAAAGGTACCAGGGCTTTGACCCATAGCCAATCGGGGTAATAAAGAGGCATAAGCCCACCCCATGTGCCCATCTCCCTCCCTAGTCCCCCTAACAATTAGCACGTAGTCAAATCTTGGCGCAAGAATTGTCTTTCTGTACCAACTTTATAGCAATCTCCGCAGGGGAACTGATGATAGCCATAGACAACCCCCTTGGGAGGTATCTTCCATAGACAATCCATGGCAGTTCCCTCCAATTTTGATTCGCTCCAGCTCAGCTGGCCAGGAGTTAAGCCGAGTTGAGGTGCCTCCCTGCTGTGTGGAAAACACCAACATCAGCTTCATCTGCTTCATCCGCTTGATCCGCTTGATCTGCAGCTGTCTTGGTTCATGCTCTGAGCCTGGCTTTCAACAAAACAGCATACTGCTGCCATCTTTTAGTCACTCTTGTCCAAGTGCCAAAGCTGAAGTACAGGAACTGGGTTCGGTTTTGGTTTTGGTGGCAAGACTGATTACCCAAAGCCAGCAGGTATAGGAACTATAGGAGCATGTGAATTGATCGTTTGATTGAGGTTGAAAGTTGTACAATGCAGATAATGCAGAGATCAATGTTTCAATCCAGCCGTTGCCACTCTGCAAATCTACAAGCACCCCATGTAACCAAATGCCTTTGCCACTAGTGTCCTTGAAGCTGGGTTCGCGGGCCACCCAGCAAACCAAACGGATTGTGGATTGAGATACTAAGACGCACATTTTTTTTTATTCACAAAGACTGCCTGCATGTGAAGAATATCAAGACCCTTCAGCTGGATGAAATTTCAATTGAGATGAAGTCTCGTGAGACAAGAAATCTTGTGACCAGAGTTCTAATGGAATGAATGAGGTACAACTGTGTGTGCGTGCTTGATCCTGAGGACAGCCTGAAACAAAACACAATCTTTGGGGAATGATTTCGGAATGCTGCAGGTTGGCATCAACTCATGACTCCTCCCAACGTGCAGGACCAGTGTGGAGGAACTGACATGGCTGAAAGTGCTGGTGAAAGCGGCGCATTGATCCCAGTATTTCCCACGAATTACAGCTCATCCAGTGTCAAGTGAAGTTCCGCATCTCCAATTTCACAGCTTGGCAAAAAATGCCGCACCAATTCATGAATCCAACTCCAACTTAGGAAGCTCCAGAGGGCATCTCCCTCAAGCAGGAAATGGGTGCCATCCCCGAGGAGGGCCATGATGGCCATGCCCGTCCTGTGAGCCGAGCGGCTCGAGCACTTGAACCAGGCCAGAGATGCGGCTATGGCGGCTATGGGTTTGCACCAACCCACAAAGCATTGGGCATTTTTAGCCTTAAGATTAAAACGCATTAAATACAATCCGTTTGCAGGGGAGGCAAATAGTTTCGATCCATACCCACCATTCATGGATCTAACCCTCTTGCTTCGCGCGCGGCCAAATGGATTTTCGTGCAGCTGCATTGGCTTGATGTTCTGCAAACAACGGCTGAGCCAACACCATGGGTTCAGGCAGTCAGCAACTGGGTGGCTCCTCTTCATCTTCTGCACCTGCGCCAATGCTTCCATTGAACACCCTTGGTGGGCAAACATGGCCACTTTCTTGGCATTTTCTTGAGGTGGTTGAGGTTTGCACTTTTTGGAAAGCCATGAGGAACATCTGGGTTTGTCCTTAAAAATAGGGTTAGCCTGAAATCCACTTTTTTGTTAATTATCACAACAATCGTTGTATATCGTGAATGGGACTAAATTGTGTGGGTATGGTACCGAACTGTGACAGGTTTTTGTTCAGGGCTGATTCTTTCAGGAAGACCTATTCCGGACAAGAAATGGTGAATCGAAAAGAACATAACTCCTTTGCTACCGTTTTTTCCTTACTTACGACAATTTTCCCAAATTCCTTTACCGCACTCAAGAAAAAAAACAGCACCCACACAATTTTCAAGGGAGTACGCCGTGAACCAGCCAGATACCCAGATACTGAATATTGCAAGTGTTGGGATGGTACTGCACAAGACAAGGACCTTCCTGGGAATTTCTGAATCCGCAAAGGCACCACTCTTTTACTTCTGCTTGTTGCATCTCACTCAGCACCACTTCCAAAGAATGACATGGCTTCCAAAGGAAAAGAAGGAGAGACAAGAAAAAGTAAAGGAAGGACCAAAGAAAGGAATAAAGGGAAGAAAGAACAGAAAAGAAAGAAACCGGAGAAGACGGAAGAAAGATAGACAGACGAACAGAAAGAAGAAAAAACAAGAGAAGAAGGAAAGCACGAAAGAAAGGAAGAAAGGACAGGAAACACGAAAGAAAAGGGAACAAGAGAAGGAAGAACGGAAGGAGAGAATGAAAGAAAGAAAAACATGATCCAATTATTCCAACATTAATGAAGCCTGCTCCTCGAAGATCCTCTCCCTCATCACCCATGAGCCCAACAAAGGAAATTTAATTGAACATAGCTTCAAATCAATCAAGAGTCTTACTTGGATTCATGACTTTTTCCAGACCATGTTCCTCAGAAATTAGCATTTTTATAGTCCCCTTCAATTGTTTGGGGCGTAGACACTAGCAGGTAACATTATTCATCATCATACTTTCCAATCAGAATTGCATAGAATTGCAATAAAAATCATAAGATAGGTGAGAAACCACCATTTTTCCAGCTTCAACTTGCGGTTAAACCATAAGTTTTCATGGTAAAACAAGGTGAAATCATCATTTTTGCATTTGGAACCATAATTTTTGCATGGTTGAACCATCATTTTTCCATATTTTTTCAATGGTTAGCCCCCCAATCTACTGGAGATTCTGGTGCCCGTCCCCAGGCCCTGGCCTCCAGTTCCAGTCCCACGAGATCAAGCAGGGGAACGGCGTTTGCGAGCTAGAGATGCATTCAACATGCAGGCACATGGCAGGTTGATGATTCAATGGTGTTTTAATGGTGGTTTAATAGTGTTAATAGTGATTTAATGCTGATTGGAAGGGAATCTATTGGTGTTTCTATACGGGAATCCCCATGAACCAACCAGCCGAAATGGGGGATTTTCCGTTCGCCAATCATGATAAGAATTTGTTTTGTTTTTTTGATGCGTTGAATGGGACAGCTACTGACATTCATTTAGAATCTGGAATATTGAACTTCCTTGGACCAGACAGGTGCTTGAGATGATTCCAAATGAACATTCGATGAAGCGGAAGACCTATATATTGATGTGCCCTGCCTCGAGGAACTGCTGTTTGGAGATGCATTGGCGCAGCGGGATTTCAGTGATCCCTCCGTAGAAGGCCGGAGCGGCCATCATGCTGAACACATCCGTCATTTGTGTTCTCTTCAGCTTCCACTTTCACCCATTGCCTTTCATTTTGAAGAGGAAGTGTCCCCAAAAAGAAGGATACTCCATGATACTCCAGAATGGCTCTTTCATTGGGAACATGATGATCAACTGTGAGGTTTTGGGGTACCCAATTTCAGACAACCCCCAAGTCTCACCAAGCCTGCTGAGACGTTGGGCAGCTGCTGCTGAGTGACGGAACACCAACCTTAAGTGGCTGGGGACGTGGCAGTTTCAGATCGCAGTTGAGGGTGGGGAGCCCCAGGTCACAGGATGAAGAATGAAATCTGCAGTATCCCTTTTCGCAACGGAGGACCTTCAGAGTTTGCTCAGAGAAGTCGAAGGTCGAGAATGGGAGGCGACCAGGGGCCAGGGGGGGTTATGGCATCTTATGGCAGCCGTTGTTTGCAAGGTTTCTAGATATCTCCGCTTTCTCCATTGGTTCACCTTTCTTTGCTCTCCAGGACAGCGAAGTCACTTGGCTGCTTCGGCTTGCTTTACGAAAGCAGGATGGTCTCTCTGGCTGGCTTGCCATGCACTGATCGACCGATTAGGTGGGAAGAAACCGCCACTCTTGCTGGGTTTCATCCTTTACGAAGCCATGGATCTTAAGCAGAAAGGGAGTCAGGATTTGAATGCTATTCGCATTTGTTGGCTCTGTGTCCAAAGACATGACGTAGCAGTACGAAGCAATGCTTTTTTCTGCAGTTGGAGCACAGGCATCTCACACCCTCAGCGTCCGTCTTCCTCTGGCGTTGTTCTTCCCCAGAGCCGCAAGTACCATCCTGGATTCATTGTTTTTTTTCCCTCTTTGGTGCCCCTCTGGCAGGTCCTGCGTTGCTTCGACCTTCTTGCTTGAGATATGCACTTCTTGTCCTTGCCTCTGTTTCTTCATTTTTTTTCAGGCTTTGAACTTTGAACCATTCTTTTGCATTAACTCTGAGCTTTCCCATTCCCAGGCACGGCACGGGTTCCAGTCCTTGCAAAGCCCTTGGTGTGAAAGCTTGTGCTGGTGGGTTGTCTGAAACCCCATTAGTCCCATCAAATTGCCACAAAATGAGGGTATCTCCCTCAGTTGGACAAACCCATGTAGACTTACAATTCATTGTCAATTTGATCTTTCAGTGACCTGTTGCTACAAGGTCTTTTCCTGAGCTTCAGCTGCTCTTGCCCCAGACTCCTCTTCGTTGTGGATGAATGAAATCGCTGCATCTGCACGTCGAAGTTACATGGTTCTTGGGGTCTTTTGATACTGGGAAGGATATTGTGGACATGAATTGGCTGCTGCTCAAAGTGACCCTTGAGGCTTGCGCTGCTCAAAGTTCGCTCAGAGAAGAACAGTGGGGATAGCAACATCGTGCAGGAGCGTCTACTGTCGTGGGACATGATATGACAACAATCAATTACAAAGGCCCTAGAAATTCCATGAAATTCCTACAATGGCAATAACTTCACATTCAACCTGTCTGAGATCATGCTTCGCAAATGGAGAATAGAATGGCGGATTGATTGTGCATAAATTGTGATTTACCTCTCTCTCGCTCACCTGTATATATGATCATAATATATATATATATATGTCGACTATGTATGTACATTTATATATATATATATATATCTATGCATATATATATACGATATACGTATATACATGTATATATATATATAATATACACGTGTATATACGTATATACATATATGTATATATATATATATACATACATATTATAGAATTATTTTGAACATATCATTGCAGCACTGTTGAATCTCTCTGTCGGTGCAGATTTGCACGCACTGTTGTCCTGTGAATAGAATTGTATGAACATGATTTGATGCCTTTAGTTAATCTCCAGACCCCTTTCTGATCGAAATTGTTTTCTTGAATTTTCTCATGATAGGATACCCATCAATTGTTTGAGGGGGCGAGTAACACGCCAATCAGCATCCCACAGGATTAGGGGTCGCCTTCAAAATCAATATTTTCGCACTTTGTTTGACACTTTGACGAAGAAACAACATGGTTTCAAACAGGGATTTCTTCCAAATATGACCCGACAATCCAAAATCAACCCCTAATATAAGAAGTGGCTGAGCATACAGGAGTATAGCAGACACCATTCCATACATCTGCTCGAGGGCGTTGATTTACGGGAGCTGAAGCGCTTGATGGAGCAGCTGAATGGGCAGATTCCCGTGATGGATGATGAGGTGTGAAATCCAGCTGTGGATTGGCCCAGAAATGGGGAAAATGGTGGTATATCACGGTATATCCCAAGACTTGCCAGGTAGACATGGAGAAAGTGAGCTTCCAAACCACTGGATTTTGGGGTGTAAAGTTTACCCTAGTTCTGGACAATCCCATGTGGCTACAGTCACGACCGACAGATTCATGGGGAAAACCTGTTGTTTTTTTTCGACATGGCTTGCGGTTCAGCCCCAGGTGGATTCAGTGGTTCAAGAGGCCGATTGGGGGTTTGCTGATGGAGCACATACAGCATGAATGCACCAAACTGTCACGAGACACACACTCCCACGTCTGTGTACATCTGTTTTCTGAGCCTGCCACAGGCTCTCTTGCTGAGTGGCTCTGAAATCATCAGCCGTGGAGATCTCATGCGTGGTCTTGGAGCGTGGTACGTCAACGTCCAGAGGACTCGGTTTTCTTGGGCACAACTGATACTTGCAGCGTGCAATCTGTTCAGTTGTTCCAGTCACCAGCCTCTGAAAGAAGCGTCGAGAATTCAAGATCTCCAAATTTACTGCGGAGGAGAGACTCTCCACCAGAAGTATTTTTGAATGCTTGGGCATCTGCGTGCAGGCCTCAGAGAGTGCCCCTCGGTGCTTCTGATTGACCATATTCCAGTCCTACTCACATTTCAACTTGAAACTTGATATTTATCAACTGTTTTCTCTTTTGGAGATAAAATGTTGCAGATGTGCCACACCAAGGCTACTCTATGGAAAGGAGTACCATACCATGCTGATGGAAAAGCTCAGGCTGAATGAATCCCTTGATTTAGTTCCAAAGTTTCCAGATCCAAGTTGCAGGAACAATCATCAGCTGTTTGTCTGTGCGCGTTTTTTCTGCACTGTTTGTCTGACAGTTTGTTTGCCACGAGGCTGTCTCTCCCATCTGTTCTTCGAGGTTTGAGGCGTCAGCGAAAGGCCTCACAGAAATGAAAGGGTTTTGCTACCCTCTGGTAGTCAAAGATGGCAATGGGAAATCCACCAAAAACAGTGGCTTTAACGGGAAAATCATCGATAAATGGGGGATTCTCCAGCCAGCCATGTTTGATTACCGGTTATGGTCCCTTAGTTCCACCATCTGGAACACACTCAGGAACTGCTATCGGCCCTTGGCAGGTGGAGATTAACGATGCTGCGTTGCTATCAAGTCCGACCGAAAGATGGATGGAGGCTTGATGCACTTGATCTGATGGGCACTTTGCTTGTAGCCTTTGCATATTTGGTGTAGAAGTAAGCTAAATGCAGAATCAGAAGGGTCCGAAAACAATAGATATGAAGTGGCCCATTTTTTTTTGTGCATCAACTTGTACAGATCTCATACATCCATCATTGGTCCATCATCTTCGATCCCTGTGCAGCGCTGCTGGGGCTCTGGCCTTGTCGTGGCACTTCTCCTTGGGCTGGCTCTTCCGGGCTGCCTCTTTGCTTGGGCCATCTACATGGGGGCAGAGCATGGTGATGATGCCTGTCCCCGGGACCTGGATGGTTTGTTGACATGGTGATGGCCTTGGAATGCCTTGGATATCTCTGGCGACTTTTGGACGATCCGGAAGGGCTTGAAAGACAGAAGTGCCAGAAGGTTCCATGGATCTGTGATGGTACTGGACTTCAAATTGAAACGGTGAGACTTGATGACAGAGGCGAAGCTTTGACTCGTTTCGGTTTGCTCCGAGCCACATTTCCTTGAAATCACTGTGAGGTTTGGAATCATTGGCCTCGCGTTTCTCTTTGTAGGCTGTTCTGACCTGAGCCAGGCATGCTCTTAGTTTTTGGCGTCACCTACCTAGACCTTTCCAGTTCTGCAAGTGTTGGTGTGTTATGAAAAAAATCAGGTAACTGCTGACTTTTACCATCCTCTTCACTAAAGTCTTTGATGCTAACACATTTTGGCAAAAGTGTTTTTGCTTAGGTGCAGATGCAAATGCAGACCACAGCTCCTGGCGCACACCCCAGAAATGTTTCCCTTGTGATCGCATCAATTCTACGCCCTTCTACGCTGTCACGCTGTCTATGTCTAGGATCGGCCTTGTGCTACGGAGTCTGTTGCTACTTTTCCCTTGGGTGCCAAGCTCAGTCCATGACATCGTGGTGCACCGACACATTTTTCGGAGCTTTGGAGGTTGGGGCAGACTGGGTTTTTCATCTTCGAGCAGCCTGGAGCTCATCAATCCTTGCAGTTTGAAGAGATGGCTATAGATGGGTATGGGTCAAAATGATTGGGACCCAAAAATGGATGCTTTAAAGTACCCTCCCCAAAGAAAAGATAGACAGATAGTTTACAAGTGTTTACAACAAATTTAGGAACAGAATTGCTCCTTTCTATCTTTTTTGGGGTTGCTATACTACCAAAACAACCAATGTGGCGGTTTCATTGGCGTGCCTTGTGGCCGAGGAGGAGCAGCGGATGTGTGGTTGCCCTTGCCAGTTTTTTTTCGAACCACAAAGGAGCAGATTACTTTGAGATGAAAAGACAATTTCGCATGCAGTTTGTACATTGCTAGCTGCTAACTACACATTATATATAAATATGTATATATATACATATTATCTACACAATATACATTATACATGGCACATAATTATTGTATATATACATCGTAAAAACATATACTACATATATATATATATACACATTGTATGTATGTATGTATGTATGTATGTATGTATGTAGGTAGGTAGGTAGGTAGGTAGGTATGTATGTATGTATGTATGTATGTCTGTATGTATGTATGTATGTGTATGTATATATGTATATGTATATATGTATATGTATATATATATGTGTATATATATATATACATATATGTATATATGTGTATATCATATAATGAATATAAATGTGTATATATATACATTATCGTATATATGTATGTACAAATATTGATATACATGGTGTATATGTATATAATTACAAATAGTGTATACTATACATATGTATATATATTATATATTATATATATAGATAGATGTATACATATATTGTATATATTATATACATTGTAAATCTTATATGTTTATATTGTGTATACACATATATATATATATATTACATAAATATAGGTAGATATATTCAATATTTACATGTATACAAGATATGTAAACTATGGTACATACAATATTCTGTAATGTATGTACATATATATATATATGATAATGTATATATATATATATGTATACATATGATAATGTATATATATATACACATATGGTAATGTATATATGTATATGATAATGAATATATGTATGTATGTATGTATGTATGTATGTATGTATGTATGTATGTATGTATGTATGTATGTATGTATGTATGTATGTATGTATGTATGTATGTATGTTTCCATATGTATATATGTATATACACATACATATACACATATATATATGTTTATATACACATACATATTACATATACATATATATATATATATATTCCATGTGCGATTACAAGACCTGCCAGGTCCCACTTTGGTTTTTGCTTCCATGTGGCTCTGGACGTGTTTTCCTCAGTTGTCGTGAACTTGGGAGATTTCTTTTTCCTGTGGTCAGGCACAGGTTGAAGTGTGTAGCATACTGATGACCAGAGAAACTTGAAAAGGAGGCAATGCTCACTGCATCTTCTTTCCATGATATGCAAGTGAGATGAAATAATAAGAAACTGACAGGAATTAGAGTTGGCAGTGAGAACTGCAACTGTTTAAACCTGTCACAGAATTCAGCTGAATTTCTTTCACCAAATGCAATGGTGGTGACCAGCAACCCAGCGAGCAGGATCCTTTTGATCCTGGAGTTGCTGAGTGCTTGCGCTTTGTGCTGGGGTGCAGCGGTTTTTGCCGAACACGAGCTCTCCCTACAGCACTTGGCAGTGCGAGGTAGTGCTTTGGCTGATCTAAGAGGCTGATGTGTCCTTCGCTGATGGAGACAACCAAAAATATATAGAAATATTGCTGGATGCAAACAAGTGAATAGATAGATACTTGGTAAGAAACATCCAAGCAAATGGATCCTACGCTGTACCGCCTGGATGGCCGAGGCATGGCAGTGGCTGAAGACAACAGCCCTTGACATCTCCGGCCACATTTGTGTAATGTGAGAGCGGAGACTGAAGAGAAAAGTGATCGGTTTGCTCCGAATTCTGTCATCGGTGCAGTGGTTGAAGCTCAACAAAACTGATATCTTCCATATTTACTGTCCAATGCAGGTACCTAAATGGAGGTACTGTACCATACAATGCTATAGTTTTCAGGGATGCTCCCTCACATAAGCCTTACATAAGCCTTAATGGCCCCCCAATTTCGGTACCTGAAGTATCCGTGGAATATTGGATTGGAAAATCATGGAAAAGCAATGGTTTCCCGAGTTTACTGTAGATTTTCCTTAAACTATCCCAGTGATGTTCTGACACCTTTATGAAAATCCGAAAGCTTCTTTTAGTCACCCCCGCAGGCACTTGCCAGAGTGGTGGAGTCTAAGCTCTGCGATTGTTATGGGCTGAGAACACCTCAAGAAGTTCTCACAGACTGGTTTGATCCTGCGGATTCCTGCGGGTATGAATTCGTGCTGTCCAAAAGCTACAAGCAGAAAACACGTAATCGCTGCTACCATTCCAAACTGGAAGCATCTACTATGGACTATGGTAACATCGTTTTCTTCTCTGAGGACAGTTCTTATAGTCCCCTGGCTTTACAAAGAGCTTGAGCTGATTCGCCCCGGCCTCTCGCTGGGGCGTCCATCACGTTGGTCTTCGTTCAATGGTAGCTTCTCAGTGAGGTCTTCGCAACGACAAGATCCCAGACAGCAAGCTGGTTGAGATGGTGGCAGTTCTGAAGGCTTGGTAATCAATCTTTTGGAAATGGGCTTTTCTCTTTCGTAGTCTCCAATTTTCAGTTTTTTGAGTTCTTCCCCATTCCGTTTCAATATCTCACCCTTTTCGGATGATAAAAGATAATCTAAAACAATCTGCTGTGAGCGTTCCGTTATACTATATTCTGTATTATTATTAGTGGATGTTTCTTTAAGTAGATTTTCAGTTTGACTTGTTTGTCGAGGATGTTGCGGTTGATTGGATTGTGGATTGTGTTGAGTTTCAACAGTAAAATTTTCTTTCAACCTTGTATCCTCTGCCATTTTATCCTTATTAGATAAGGTAATATTTCTTTAAGTAGTTTTGGGTTTTGGTTGCCTGTTGGAATTTCTGGGATTGGGGTTGGACTTCAACGTAAAGACGTTCTCAATAAAAATCATTGTTATTGAGAAGGTTTCGGATTTCAACAGTGAGTTTGTTTGCTCATACATCTCTTGGTTTGACAATGTTTTGAAAGATTGGATTTACTGCTGATTACCTGTCCGCAGTTTGGGCATTGGAAGGGTTTTGATAGTTCCTTCTGATAGCATTTTGAAAAATAGTCTGGGTCTAATTCTAATGGGTTTTTGTCATAACTTCCGTCGGGTTTCCAACGAGTGGTTGTTGCGTGGGTTGGTGGGTTGTCTGGGTTGTTGGATTGGTGTAGTGCTTCAACCATTTGGTCAAAGATGTCTTCGTCAATTTCTTGCTTCTTTCCATCAATTACCACATGCAGGGCATATTCAATTCTTGATTATACAAGGTGGTATTTCTCTAAGTGTCTTTGGGTTGTCAGTTCAGTTTCTGGGTTTGCCTCAGAAATTCGGGGTTTGAAGTAGAGTTCACGCTGGATGGCCGGGTAAGTGTTGTGTGACAACTGCATTGGAATGAGTTTGACCCAGAATTCTCGGCACCTGAGTTTGACCCATATCATTTACTGCCTAAATGACAAGTCCCTTCAAGGTATGACGATACACATGTCTGCCGACAGCATTGCTCAAAATGCAAGTGCCACAAGCTGCGACATGATTTCGGGGAGACAGTTTCTATTTCTATTTTGGGCTTCTGCAGAAAACTCAATGCAGTGAGCAAACCAGAGATGAACGCATGCATTCCATTCAGACTGATGCTCTTAGCAACCTGTCATAGCAGTGTGCCATGACTCGTAGTGCGAAGAAGCCGCGCCTTTGGTTCGCAATTCTGACTTTGCTGACCTTTGTGGGCTGGGCTCCCACGGACTTTGTGAAGCATGGAACCACACATCGCCGAGGGTCCGTCAGGCTTGCCGCTGCAGGTGAAACGTGGTGGTGTCAACGTGGCGGTATAAATGGGAAGCTGAAAGATTGTTTCGAAGAGAAGGTGCAAACGGATGGCGTGCCCTTGCTGAAGCACAATGACACGTACCAGGCATCCTTACCTGTGAGAGAGCTTGGAATTTCGCAACCGTTGAAGCTGCACCAACTCCAGTTTTTCGTTAGGGAACCTGATTTGGACGCTTTTGCAGCAAGACTGGCTGCAGATGAGCGACCAACGGTCGCATACATCACAGCAGCTTCGCACTCTGGTAAGTCGGCCTCGGTGGTGGTGGGCGTCCTTCGTTTCAGGGAGCTTGACTCTGGGGATGATGCACGATTGAATTTCACACATTACCTATACATGCCATCTGCCAACAACTGTGGAAACTATCATAGACGAGTGGGCGAAGACGTGGTGCAGAGCGCATGTGGCAAGAGCACGAAGCTGCGCGAAGCCTTGGGCGCGACTTACATGAGGGAGTGCTTTAGGCAAGCCATTGCGGGTGCTTATGTGAAGAACTGGCAAAGCCTGACCGATCTCTCAACATTAGACTTTGAAGATACCAAGAAGCTGCTTGAGGAGGACGCCTCCACCTTCAAGCAACGCAACCCCATTGGCGTGCTTTTGGTGCATATTGATGAGCACAGGTCTATGTGTCGAGATCCAGACTTCCGGAGAGGTGCCATGAGAGTACTTGCAGAGCTTCCTGGTGTCCAGGTCGTGGCAACCTACTCTGACATTCCACCCCTGCCCAAGCAGAAGTCTTCAGAAACTTCACGACGACCAATCGCATGTTTGCTTCCACAGAGATGCTGAAAGGGAAGCTTTCAGGGGGTTCAGAAAGTCACCTTCTGGAGCCACCGGCTCATGAGAAATGGACAAAGCAGGAAATGGACAAAACAGAGCAAAACAGAGCAGACAGAACATTGAGAGATTTCTAAGACAGTCTACAGGTTGGAAAAGACAGTATTAAAAATAGATGCCAAAGGCTTTGTGAAGGGCAGCCAAGCAGTCAGCTTTTCACCTTGCAGAGATGCCTCGGTCGTGTGCCATGTGCGGCTGCGCAGTGGGCGGCAACAGCTATCGTCTGAAACCCAAAGAGCAACTTGGCTAATCGAAGTGGCGAGATGTGGGCGCAGGGGTGAGGATTGAGGACTTCAATGCCCCCCAACGTGTGTTCCATGTGTGATGCATATATAGCAAATAGGACACAGCATCATCGTTGTGCAGCTGCAGCGCTGCTGCTGCTGCTGCTGCTGCTGCTGCTGCTGCTGCTGCTGTTGCTGCTTATCCTGCTGCATATCCTGCTGCTTATCCTGCTGCTTATCCTTCTATGCTGCTGATTGCCAAGAAGTGTCTCTTCTTGTGTCGATCCAAAACTTTGATTGGCTTTCGCTTCTAGGCGGAAGATGTTGGAAGAGAGTGGGGCAGTGGATGCCGGGAAGGCAAAGCGGCCGCGGGTGTGTGTGAACTGCACATGGTGGGCTAGCAGTGCTTTCAAGAGATGCGTCAAAGGCTTCTGTGCAGTGTCTTATCTGCACAAGGGGAATGGACACTTTGTCAGACATGGAGGAGCCAGAATGACTATCTCAATTTCAATCGGCCAACATAGATTTGAGCATATGACGTAAGGAAACAAAAATTCTCGGAGATTTGAGTGTGGCACCAACGCGCAGAGGCAGCAAATTGTAGACGGAATCTGAGTGACAACTATGGAATTGAAAGCGTCCGTGCTTGGAGACAACCAGCCACTGGCCATTCTTCCAAAACTGTGTGTGCCAAACTGTGAGGCGATGCACTACATCGTCAAGAACCTGTGGGAAGATTTGAGTGTCTGGCCACTTCTTAACTTCGAAAAAGCTGCGAAGTATGCCCGGCGTGTTCTGCCTCATTTCCACTCGTGCCTTTATGTGCAAGAGTTCTCACTGATGACTGACCATGGACTTGCGGCTTTACTACAACTACAGCCAAATGTTATTCGTTCAACCATTTGATTCATGGTGTTACACCATCCTGGTATTCTGCTGTTGACATGGTGTAGGTTTCCAGTTTTTTAGAACATCCTGGTACTCGGCTGTTTAAAATAATTCGTTCACTAATGCAGGTGCCTTCACGGCGCTCCGGTGCCGTACTTCGACAGGGTCAGTTTGTTGATGTACAAACTGTGTAAGAGGTGCCTTGCCTCACACAAGCGAACACAGGTCATCCGGATCATGTAGACATCTACATAGGTCATGTCCCGGTTTCATTGCCTTCTCAAGAAATCTTTCAATTTCTGAGCCACGCAGTCCAAAGTCAATCAGTCCATGGCCAGGTCACGAGGATCACCACAAGTGACCTTTCGCGCCATCCTCAATGATGGCCTGAAGCCTGGCGTCTTTCTCTCGAAGTTCGAGCAGGCAACCCGAGGGGGCGGTTGTGTCATAGGGCCTTACCCGTCAAGTTTGATGTCAGGTGATGGGCGAACCATATACGTATGATTCCTTCAGCCGGATGCCGATGCAGACCTTTAAGGACATCAACTGTGGGGGAATCCCGGTACCATCGCCACTCCCCACCATGGGGGGGGGCAAGGCGGACCAACAAATAACAGTGAGTAGCAGCTAAGTAGCAAACAAAATTTTTGCAAATGGAACCTGGCCGTGGAATACCGGGTTGAAATGAAAAAGGCCATGGGAAAGATACCTTGGCTTATCCTAATTTTTTTGGCTGAGCGTTGCCTTCTTTCGCGGGAGGTGGTGGAAAGGGTGCGCCCGAGACTGCAAGGCCTCGGGGAGCGGAGCCGTCCCTGGCATGTGCCTTGCATCAACCCGGGTGGACATTCTCAGAAGGAGCAGGATGAGCATGAGCATGGGCGTGGGATGGTGATGATGATGAAGATGATGATGTAGAAGAAGGATAAGAAGAAGAAGAAGAAGAAGAAGAAGAAGAAGAAGAAGAAGAAGAAGAAGAAGAAGAAGAAGAAGAAGAAGAAGAAGAAGAAGATGAAGATGAAGATGAAGATGAAGAAAAAGAAGAAGGATAAGAATAAGAATAATAAGAAGATGATGATGATGTTGTTGAGGATGGTGGACTGGTTCTGTTGCCTGAGGCTAAGACGAAAAAGAAGACCAAGAAGGTTGGCAAGGGCTTGGGTTTGGAAAAGGCCTTGGACTGGCTTTACCGAATCCATGCCAAGCTGAAACCTGAGACAGTGGAATCTCTCTTCACGCTCGGTTTGGATGGAGGGCGACCAGCTTTCCCAAACCTTCCTTGATGCCCAGCAGTTAGGAAGATCATGTGTCGTCAGCCATTGTTTGGGGGAGTTGGATCATTCGTTGAAATTGTTATATGTAAATTGCTTCCTGCCTCAAGGTTCCAAGTTCGTGCTTGTAAGTCAGCCAGATGCCCCATTCCATTGGTTTTCTCTCAGTTAGATGCTTTCCTATCAAATTTTTGCTTTTTGTTTTTGCTCAGGACAAAGGGCAAAACCAAAGATGAGCTGGCGCGACTCAACTGTGGGAAGCAGTTGTGTCTGGACTGCAACTATGTCAGGGTTGCTGCGTGCAATTTTCACTGATGACTGTGGTGGAAGCCTTCACTCTATGTCATCATCTATTTTGGGCCTGTTGGCATCAAACCTGTTCGTTTTTTTGAGAGTTCCATGGTGTTCCAGCAGCGCCAAGGTTCCGGGCGATATTGCACCGAGACCTTCTGGTGTTGTTCCCTTGGCTGCGACCAAATGCAAGGAATGGAAGCGGTGTGGTTGCTGTGTCCAAAGTCATCCAACAAATGAAGTAAAACATCAAGACACATTGAATTGAGAGGCGCAAAAAACTCTAGTGTTTTCATAGCATCGGTTCTCTAAAGCATCGCGCTTCCTTCTCCACCAAAAGCTACGCCATTTGACCAATGTGCGTACATTTTTTGTGCGTATCAAAATGTGCTGCTATGCATGCTTTTTGCAAGAGCTATAGCATATATTTGGAGATCTGTGAACCTTGTGCCAGGACCTGTCCGAGATGGACGACAGCCAGGGATCCTACGCCCGAGAAATGCTGCATGAGATTGCTAGTCCGAGCACAACCATTGTCCGCTTCCACCAAATCTTTGACACTTGGCTTTGATAAGGCCAAAAAAAGATTGCTGGGGAGAAAGGCCAAATTTAACGAGATCAGTGCATCCTGAGGTACAATGTGTGTCAGAAGAGTTGGGCTGGATCCCTTTTCCTCTGGACGTTCAGTGCACCTCCCACTGGCTGTGTGATTGGAGACAGCAGTCGCAGCGAGGCCTGTCAACTGCATTGAGTTTTTGGGATGGCTTTGGTTCAATGTCTCCATGTGACAGATTCGGTTTTTTCTTTTTTTTGGTGATGACTTTGCTTCTCTCCAGGAGAGGTCATGTTGGAGCAACTTCAGTCCGGACAGCGGCTTGGTTTCGCACCTTTCAGGTGGAGCTCTGAAAGTCCAGTTGTTGGAAATTCGTTTGGAACTGGCGTGAAATATCCTGAAAGGGTTCATGAAAACTTACAAAAAACACATGGTGAATCGCCTTGGGCAGAATCAGGGCCGGGTCTCATGAATTGACCACAAGGAAAGCAGCTGGCTGCGGCTGTGTCAGCTGTGGCTGTGTGGCAGCGGCGGCTGCGGCGGCTGCGGCAGATCTGTTGCAAACAACCCCTGTTCGTCAATCGAGAAAAAGAGCATTGACGGTGTGAATCCATTTGCACTCATGTTTCAGTGATGTTCACTTAACGCGTAATGGCGACGTATCTCGTACGTGTTTTATTATAAGCCTGTGTTATGTACACATCCCTTCGCATGATGTATGAATAAATATAATGTATTGAGATAATATACCGTATGCGTGTAAGTACATGGCGTTCCTTCTCTTATCTCCCATCCTCCTTTTCTTGCTCTAAGTTTTGAGATAAAAAAAGTCTGAAGTGACTTTCTGTGTGGTCTTTTCGGTTTGCTTGTTCCAGATGTGGGGACAATCATGAAGGAGCGCCTACCCATGGACGACATCGACATGGGGCATGAGGCAATTCTGCTTCGTGTGGCAACATTGCGTGTGACACTTCGACTGGCCTTGCAGAAGCTCCTCCGTGCCGGCTTGCGCTTTCCATCTAGTGAGATTGACCGGTTGTTGGACAAGCTGAACAACATGTTGGGGAATGCTGGTGACAATGTCAAGGCAAGGCTTGAGAAGTGCATCGAGCATTGCAACCGAATGTGGGTGGAGGACAGCACACGGCAGAGGAAGAGCCTAACAGACCTGCTTTTCGGAATTGAAGAGGATGATGACAGAGTGCAAGAGAAGCGCTTTCCACAGGTGGTAGCACTGGATGATGTTCTCACGGCGCCACTTGAGGTGCTACTTCGTGACGAAGACGATGACTCACTTAGTCCTGCCAACATGCTACGTTGTTCCTGTCAAATTGTCCTCAAACAAGCACTGAAAACGAGTCCAAGAGCGGCTGTAACAGCTGGGAAGATATTGGAATACGCTTATCTTTGGGTGTTGGCTTGCAGGTCTTGTAAGTTCAGCAAGCTTCGTTTTGATGAGCTGTTGGTGCCATTTCAGTGCAAAGACGTTGAGCCCGGCTACATCTTTCAGGAGAACAGCAAAAGCCTCGACTCTGCCAAAGTTGCAGAGATGCAAAACGCCACTCTCTATTATGCCGAGGGGAACCATCCGTGTGCTGATATTTTCACCAGCAACATGTCGAACGCGTTGAACAAGGTTCAGAAAATGGATGATGTTCTCGTCAAGGAAGGATTGCGTGAGGACTTGCAAGTGAGTGAGTTGAACGGTGTCGTCCTGCTGCCAAACATTGTGAGTATCAGCCAGGAAGATGTAGGAAGCAGCCATCACCGTCACAGGGGCAAGAGCCAGAAGGCTGCTTGGTGGACTCGCCCAACTGCTTGCTTGGCTGCCATCCGTTTGAAGCCCAAAGCTGGCGAACCTAATCAGAGCCAAGGAAAGAAGGAGCGTGTGCGAAAAGGAGCAGCGCGATCCGCTACAACCAAACATTTTGCGATAAAACATGATAAAACACGCGCGGTAGGTTGTTGTGTCATTGCTGACTTTGGTGGTGAGAGTGAGGATAACGAGCGAAAAAGAAACAAACGGGGAAAAGAAGATGAGTGAGTAGAGACTTGTAAAATTCCATCCTATGCCTTCACCAGACAGTGAGGAAGGAGACAATGTGGAAGAAAACAATTGACAGATGCAAAATCCCCGAAGGATTCAATGGTATGATAACATATCCGATTGTAAGATTTGACACAATGAAAAGATGTATGAAAACCTCACTGATAAACAGATAAGCATTGATTGTGGTAAAGAACCCAACCGTGACGGAGAATTCAACGCTATGATTATTACCCTAACTCTTCTATCAATAGCAATGGATGAACTAAACGATGCAAACAAACCGTGCTTAACACAAATACGAATGATTGAACACTGGTGGGATGGAATAGGAAACTGGACAGCATACATGATTAACCCATAATATCTTAACAAAATATATTATGAAGTAATCACCCCCTAAAAACATTTAAAGATAAAACCCCTTAAATATATAGAGACCTAATGACTGACAAAAAACAATGTTCCAAGTGTAAAGTATTTCAACCCCTAAACGATTACACAAATGAATGTAAACAATGTAGAGTATATTTAGAAAATAAAAAGACATACAGAGAACAACACAAACAAGGAATAAAACAATATGCGAAAGAATACTATGAAAGGAAAAAGGAAAAATTAAGTGATAACAAGAAAAAAACATTAGAATGTACAATTTGTAAATGTGAAGTAACAAAATACAATGAAACGGCACGAAGAAAACATCGAACATCAAATGAACATCAAAGGACATTATCTCATACGAAAACCCTAACAACCTCAACAAGTTCCTACCCTCATTGAAACCAAACAATGAAGTGAAAATTACGTGTAAGAAAAATGAAGCATGAATTTTTCTGAGCGACATGTAAGTGTGGGCAGGTGGTGGTTGGCTTGAGGTTTGAGCCCGCCATTTTGGCTCAAGCCACCCCACCTGCTGTAATCCTCTTTTGATGGGCATGGTCCGCACTATGCCCCATGTGGCCGCCCGCGGCTACTTCTACAGTGGATGGGGTCTTGCAATTTTATGGCATTCCCTCGCCGGTCTGGGAGGCGTTCTGTGGTGCTGTGGGCGACTGCACGGACCTTCGGGTGATCGCTTCCTTGCCGGCGAGTATGGTGGCAGAGGCAACTACCGTATGTCGCTTGGTCGATGACCGACGGTTCACTCCGGTGGAGGCGATCCAAGTGGGGTTGGTCTATCGAGCCAGCCATCTCCTGGTTCATTTGGCAGCTGGTGGAAACATGGGAACATGGGCCGACCCAAATCCATGGACTACACCTTCATCCATGCGGAGCTCAGGGGCAAGGGAACCTTCATCACCGGGGGCCACGGGAACACCAGGGGCCGAGCGGAAGATGAAACTGAGTCAGGTGGCGGACCAAGGGGACGAATCGGAGTTTCCCATTCTGCCAGAATCTCAGAAGGCCGGGTTCTACAGCAAGTATGTTTCGAAGGTAGGTTGCATGCCGGCGGACTCAGAAGATCCGACAGTGGAGCAGTTGAGTGCCATCATCCGGAAGGTGAGAACACTTCATCAACCCCCATATTGCGACTTCGCTGTGTTTGTCCCCTTTGCCAAACGCCATCTTCGAGCTCAGAAGTATCAAAGCTTTGTTTTGCAGGAGGATGGAAGTTTCATGGCAAAGATGGTGCCGGGACCCTCTTGCTTCACCCATTGGCAGATGAGCTTCCGGGTGTTGAGGACCTGGTAGAAAGGCTATCAAGACAATATCCAAACTGCTGGGGCCTCATTGCAGCTGCAGAAGATCGAGGCAGGGGGGAATTCATGAGTCGCACCCTGGCCCGTCTTCGCCTAGAGATGGATCAGGGCGGAAGTGTTCCGCTTGGCTGGAACGAGGAGCAGCCGTGGGACGTCGTGTGGAGCAAAGTCCTTCGGACCGAGACTTTTGGCACGAGAACGTGCACACCCCGGCAATAGCATGGACTGCCCGTGGATCCCGTGGAAAGGCGATGACGCCGCTAGAAGAATGGGCAGAATCATCCATGCAAGGAGGCAAACGGGCTCTTGGGCTAGATTCAGACGAAGCAGAACAAGATCCCAAGCGGAGAACGAAGGCGAGGCGGGAGGCTCGGAAGAAACGGCGCCGAAAAGGAAGAGCTGCAGAGTTTTCGAAGAAACTCCAAAGGTGGAGGGGGAAAGGGTTCTGGCGCTACAGGCGCCAAAGGTGGCTCTGCAAACGCGGAGGAGGAGTGCTTCGCTTGGAACAATGGCAATGGCCTTTGTGGGGGTTTGCCGCCGGGCGAAGCTTGTCGATCAAAAATCCCCCGACTCCACAGATGCACACAGTGCCATTCCCCAGGTCATCCTTCAAGGGAATGTCCCAAGAACAAGAAGTGAGCTGGTCGTCATGGTGGGCCTCTTTGGTGACCTGTGCACCCAGCAGTGGCAGCAAAGATGGAGGACAAACATCTGGGGAAAGATCCACTGAGGGGCAGGCAGTGCAGGGCAAAGACATCACCAAAGGGGTTAGGACAGGCACCAAGCGCAGACGCTTCGCTGGAGACGACCCTGGAGGCGGGGAGGGCGCCCCAAAGGACAAGATCATGGTCAACGGGAAGTATCTCACCTTTGAGGAGTACCTGGGCAAGCGTAAGTTTCTTTTTCTTCATCATTTCAGTGGCAAGGTCGACCGGTTGAGCACTGCGGTGGAAGAGGAGTGCAAGAAACTTGGAATATGGGTCGAGACTGCATCTTATGAGAGAAGAACCATACAGGAGTCATAAAGCCGCCGCAGAACAAGGCACGGTGGACGGGTACCATTCAGGGTTCCCCTGTACCACATATACCAAGCTACGGTGGCGCCCCTCTCCGGGTATGCCAGGCCCGGTGCGCTCCAAGGATGCCACATATGGCATCAAGGGCCTTTCTTCAAAAGAAAAGGACCAGTGCAACGTTGGCACCATCTTGATGGCGAGGACGGTGGGTATGGTTCGAGCTATCTACAAGGCCGACCGTTTTGTCAAGGTGCCAAGCTTTGCCACGGTGGAAAGCCCTCCACCCTCCGAGGTTGAAGGGCACATCTCAGCGTGGCACATGCCGGAGATGGTGGAGCTGGTCGACAACATCCCGGAATGGAAGTGTGCGCATTTCAACACTTGTGCATTCGAATCTGACCTTTTGTTGGGGGAGCGCCATTTCAAACCTCAAATGATAGGGGGCACACTGCCAGGGATTGAGGTTCTCAACAGGGGCTGTCAGTGCCGAGGGAGACCTCATGAACCGATTGTCGGAAAGGAGAAGTCTCAGAAGTCCGCGGAGTACCCAGTGGACTTTTGTGTGGAGTACCAAACTGGCGGCCAAGCACTTCCTCAACATGGCCAAGTCAGAGTTCCTTGAAGGGAGAATGTTGCTCTTGGACAGGCGCATCAGCAAGGTCAGAAGAACCACTTCAAACTTGATCAAGGAGACCGAGAGCTTGGACGCCCACACAGAGCACATCAAAGCCTCGGAAGCCTATCGGAGAGGTCAACGCCACAAAGAACAATGCAGGGATGCGGAGACTGAAGGCGACGAGGATGTCGAGTGGAGTCGGAGCTCATCGGCAAGTGCACATGACCGCAGCAGATCTAGGCGGGTGAGGGCTAGAGTTACCCTGGAAGAGAACGCCAGAGCTCAAGGCAGGTACATATCTTTGTCATCAGCCTCAGACTCGAGCTCTCCGGCAAGATCCAACACTGCGGGCACCAAGGTGGAACTGAAGCCAAACATGACTTGGAAGGGAGGGCGAGGAAAACACGCCAGCTTGAAAGAGCCCAAGGCGAAGACCGAAGTGCCGGCAGCCCTGGTGCACTTGGGAGGCATGAGGGATCCTCACAAGGCAGTCATCAAGCTGCCAACCTTACAGGAGCAGGGTGCCAAGTTGTGGGAACGTTGGAGGAAGTTCGTACCCTCTCATGCAGGAGCCTTGACAGTGGCCGAAAGCTACAGCACCGAAGCCTGCGCCTATGATGAGGACATCATCAACCAGTGGCGCAAGGAACTTTGTGACCTCTGGCAAATTGAGGTCCCCAAGGCGAAGATAGCCAACGAGGGCGAGTACGTCACGCCAGTTCTTCATGAGATGTTGGCGGCTTGGACCAGAGTGTCAGGTGACCCGGACGGCGTGGTGGTGAAGTGGCTCAGAGAAGGCACACCTTTGCGCATTGAGTTGGACACCCCCACGACGGGAGTGTTCCCCCCATCGGATGAGGCCCTTAATGACGACGTCAGGGACCACGTAGTCGGCGACGCGGTGCTCGAACGGCCCGACACCTTGAAGAACTACAAGAGCGTCGAGGATGACGTGGAGGAGG
This sequence comes from Symbiodinium sp. clade C Y103, assembly GCA_003297045.1. Taxonomy (NCBI): domain Eukaryota; class Dinophyceae; order Suessiales; family Symbiodiniaceae; genus Cladocopium; species Cladocopium sp. clade C. Next base: position 121,069 of record BGPT01001203.1, on the reverse strand, counting down.
CGGAGATTGAACTTGATCGATACGAGAAGTTGGGCTATCTTCGCAGACTCTCTGTCGACGAAGCCAAAGCTCAGTTTGACGGAGGGACAGTGAGCAAACTTGGGCTGGTGTTGAAGACAAAGGAAAATGGAGAAAAGAAACGACGTATTGTCATCGACTTGCGGCGAAGTGGAGGAAATGGTAAAAGCAGGCTGCCAGAGCGGCTGACCCTCCCACACCTCATCGATGCGCTGAAGCTCATGAAGGAAGTGAGAAAAAGGAGTGCCAGCGCTGGGGACCCAGATGACTGAGATGGAGCTAGCCTTGGTGGATGTGAGCGACGCCTTCACGGTGCTGCCGGTGGCCAAGGAGGAGTTGAAGCACACCTTGGCTCCATCTACCAAACCAGGAGAGATGCTACTCTTTCAAGCCCTTCTCTTCGGCTGCAAGGTTGCCCCACTTCTTTACAGCAGATTTGCTGCCCTGGTAGCCAGACTCCTGCAAGCGGCCATCAAGTTGAACCGCGGAGGGCATGAAGTCTACTTGGACGACAGCCTCTGGATTTTGCAGGGCACTCTGGCAGCCAGGACGAACACCTTGGCGTTTGTGCTCGGCGCCTTGGGCATCCGCGTGAGCCTCAAGAAGGGATCAAGGGCGAGTACGGCTAGCTGGATTGGAGTCTCTCTCAACTTGGTGGACAAGGACACCGTGGTGCTGGGCCTTCCGGAGAAGTTCCTGGTCGAGCTGCAGGACATGCTCAAGAAATGGGACAATGCCGGCTATGCGCCACTGAAGGAGTTGAGGGTGGTCACAGGAAAGGCCGCGTGGCTGGGAGGCATCCTGGTGCGTGCACGGTGGGTGACATCGGTCTTCTACGCCGTGCTGTCCCAGACCATGAAGGAGGAGGAAGCTCCACAGGGCTCCACAACCAGGAACCGAAAGGGCCTGTTCGCAGTCAAAAGATTAGAGCTGGCGCGCCACTGGTACATTGACTTTCTGGCAGCGGCAAGACTGAGACCTATGCGGCGCATTTCATTGAAGGGAGGAGGGATGGCTGAACTCCGCATCACCACGGATGCATCTCCGGAAGCGCTGGGCGGCACCTTCAAATGAATGGCCGCATCATTGCAGCTTTCTTCAGTACAATGGAGAAGAAGCAGACGGACGAGCTGCTGGTGGAGTTCGGCAGTTCAGCCTCCCAAGCCGTCCTTGAGGCCTTAGCCATCCTGGTCGCCTTTAGGAGATGGAGTGAGAAGTTGAAGGGCATGCCAGTGACGGCGGTGGTGCAAAGTGATTCAATCACGGCACTGGCATTAGCCCACAAATTGGCAGCCAAAGGCAGCAGCCCCGGCATGAATTTCATAGGCGCTGAGTTGGCGCTGTGCCTGGAGGAGCTCGCCATTGAGGAACTCCGCACAGTGCACGTGCCAGGCAAAGCCAATGTTGAGGCTGACTTCCTCTCGAGAAGACCATCCTCGTGGAAGGAAAAGTCCATGCCTGACAGCCTGGCCGGCATTGACATCGGAGCAGAGAACGGCCCTGGCAATGGCTTCTATCGGCTGCCTACGCCCTCTCAGGCCCCGAGCCTTTGGGGCGTTAAAGGTGAGGCGGCCGGAGGGACGGCCATGTGGGACGCCGTGATCTGACAAGGCGTCTCTGAGGAAAAGGAAAACATTGCGGGAGACAGGGCTAAGGGTAACTTGTGGTGTTTTCCCCTCCTTTTCCCCTTTTCAGGTCCTCAATTTCAGGTCAACAGTGTTGCATGTGCCATGTCTTCTGCAGCCACGGCCCAAGATGTCCACTCCTGTGGAGTGGGATTTCTTCCTCTGGCTCTTTGTGACAGGAGCCATCGCTCACCTGGCGCTTGCGGCATGGCTCTTCAGGGCTTGCGTGGGCTGCTGCGCCGCCCGGATGCGATTGCAGAGCAGCCCAAAACCCCGGGAATCACGGGTCGAAGCCGGTCGCCGATGGGTGAACGGGGACTACGGCCTCTACATGGGCTCTCTAGCCTCCTACTCGCGGGAGAACCAGGGACCAGAGGGCTTGGCGAGTCTGATCCGAAGGAGAACGACCTGATGGGCCTACGAATTTGTCCCTCTTCGGCAACTTGGACGATCAACCAATGGGCACATGGCCGGGCTCCTCGTGGTCTTCCTCGTGCTGGAACAAAGTTAGAGGTTGGATGAGCCCCAGCAAGAAACCGTTGGGACAGAGGAAAACAGAGGAGTTGAACGAGCTCCCCATTCTGCCACCAAGCGCCAAAGAAACTCCATCACTCAGACAGGGGCTGCCGGTGATCAAGCAATTTGGCAAGGTGCAGAAGGGAGACAAACTCAAGCTGGCACTGGCCTCAGCGCAAAACTTGAGGAAGAGAGGCCTCAAGAATCCTTCAATCGAACGGGATTTCTGTGCAGCCTCTCCGAAGGACTCCAAGAACGCCAAGGACCAGAGAGTCTCAAAGGGCTAGCCTCAGCCCTAAGTGAAGGAGGATACAAGGCGGGCGAGGGTTACCTGCTTGAGGCAAAATTTTGGCATGTAGAAGAAGGCCATCCCTGGACAGACGCGCTTGATCGTACATTCAAACAATGCAAAAGAGCTCTCTCCAGGGGCCAGGGCCCACCGAAACGCGCCAAGGAGTATGAAGGCGTCAAGTTCGAGGCTGAGCTGTTCATGATGGCGTTCGTGTGGATGCTCCGGGAGATAGAATTGGCCGGACTTTGCACTGGGGACGTGATCATGGACCACATGGCGAAGAGAGTCACCCTGAACCTCACTGTCAGCAAGATGGACCCATCGGCAAAGGGAGTGAAACGCACCCTTCAATGTTTGTGTCCCTCCAATCTTTGCCAAGTCGAATGCCCCTACTTCGTCTCGAAGGACCTTGTGGAGAAGATAGAGAAGTACAACGGAACTGGGTCTGGGCTGGCCCTTACCAGAAACAAGACGGGGGCCTCGAAGGCACAAATTGTCAAGACCTGGAGGGCTCTCTATGGGAAAGAAACCTCAGGGCATTCAGGGAGGAGATTAGGGGCTTTGGCGTATATAAGATCTGGATGGTCCATCTCGCAAGTTGCTCACCTAGGCCGCTGGAAGTCTAGTGCCATTTTGGCCTACGCTGAGGAGGCCGGAGCAACTGCGGGCAAACCTAAAGCTGGCTGACTGTAGCATCAACAAAGAAGGGCTGCAGGTGACCGAAGCTCGAGGAGTGACTGAAGAGGAACTCAAACAGTGGAAAGCCCAACTCAAGAAGGAAATGGGCGAACTGAAGACTGTGCTTGACAAGAAGGAGGAAGAAAGAGACAAGGAGTTTGACCAGTGGGTGCGTTTCTACAAAGGAAACCCGGGGTCTCTCCCCAAGAAAGTTCAAAGCCTCCCTAGCAAGGTCGTGCACTGGAACTTAGCACGTTCGGCCATGTCTCCACCTCTGACCTGGAAGTCGGCATGCGGGTGGTGCTTCTACGCCAGTAACTTTGTCTTTGCTGAGCCGGAGGTGGAGGTGACGTGCATGAAGTGTAAGACGCTTTGCGCAAAGTTGCAGGGAGGTGGAGTGTAGCAAAGCTGCAGTACAGGACTTCCATTCCAGGCCACAAGGGCAACATCATGCCTGGTTGGAGGCGAGGATGAACCCAGCAGCACTGCTTCGAAAAGTGCCTGTGGGTTGGGTGGTGGCCTCGCACGATGTCGTGTAAGAAAAATGAAGCATGAATTTTTCTGAGTGACATGTAAGTGTGGGCAGGTGGTGGTTGGCTTGAGGTTTGAGCCCGCCATTTTGGCTCAAGCCACCCCACCTGCTGTAATCCTCTTTTGACCCGCCCACCCTCACCATATTGGTGGGGGTTACCAGAGGTGGAGTGTAGCAAAGCTGCAGTACAGGACTTCCATTCCAGCCCACAAGGGCAACATCATGCCTGGTTGGAGGCGAGGATGAACCCAGCAGCACTGCTTCGAAAAGTGCCTGTGGGTTGGGTGGTGGCCTCGCACGATGTCCCCCTCAAAACCTGTCCCCAAACCCTCACAAAAATCATCAACATCAAAGAACATACATTGAACATCAACATGAAATCATAACAACCAACATACAACATAAACTGTCCTAGCTTCCCCCTCCTACCATTTTTTCCCATCCATGGCATCATGGGCAGCTCCAGAGCATTCAAACTGAATGTAGAGTGCAGCCCGAAAATCGCCAGCAATGAAGGTAAAGGCCATCGAGACATCGATCTCAACGTGTTTTAAGCTGAAACAAGAGCTTGGAAGCTATGCTCTCATGGGTCACTTGGATGTACTTGGGAACTTCCCGGATTTACTTTCCAAGGGAGCTGAGGCACCCTGTCATGTATCATCTTCTACAAGTTACATCTATTCGTATTCATGATGCTTATGGTTTATGGCAGTTCTGGCATCAGTCTAGTATTTTTTTTGCATTTTTGTTGGTAAAGACTCATAACCACTGTGTGCTGAGGTGGAACTGGCTTTGAAAAATTGGACTACTTGCAGTGCTGCAAGTTCGCAGAGGGTCCTTGCCTTGAGCCATTGACCTGTCGATGGCTTGAGAAAAGTCGATGGTTTGATGCTGATAGTGATTGCCTTCTTTTTCTCAAGGTGACAGCCGCATCCTGATGCAGAAACTGACACGAGACCGTCTGCAGGCTTTTGCCCGAGTTGTGTTATTCTTGTGAGCTTCACTAGTTGCAGTTCAGCTACATCTGCGGCTATGCCGAGTGTGAAGGTGTATCAAGGGTGGTTTCCAAGATTGTTCCTGCAAGGTTCCGAAATTCTTCCTGTGTCAACTTTCATGAATTCTCTCTAGAGACGCATTGAAGTTGTGCTCGCTGCTGGTGCCTTGCCCTGTTAGGCTTTTGCCAAGTCGCCAAGTGGTGAGGGCAAAGAAGCTGAGGCCCCCCCATTCAGCTGCCATTGGCTTTTTGGATGTTTGGATTTGGAGCTGGAATCTGCGAAAATGTGAGAAAGATATCTCAATGATTTCTTGACCCGCTCCCACGAGAAGATGGACAATCTCATAGGCAACTCCGTTTGAGGTTGTTTGTTGCTGATGTGATGACTGGGTAGTTTGAAGAATATCATAGAAGCTGGCTTCCGCACCGATGTGCGAAGCCCCACAGTTCACCTACCAGGCTTGCATGAAGCTGGGAATGAGTTTGAAGACTGGGGGCAAGCAAGCCTGGAATGACAATTTTGAATTGGTCAGAAGCTCAGCTCAATGATTTCGCAGACAGATTCAGCTGACTTTGCTTGTTGAATCGAACATTTTGGTGCCTTGGTGCATTGCTGCCATGGCCCTGATATCAGGTCTATGGCATTGCGGATATGGTCATGGATCGAATTGTCAACGAGGTCCGGATGCGTCCATAGACAGCACCACGCTGCCACCAAGCTGGAAAGATCTTGACTCTGAGAGTATCACCAAATGTCACCAATATTTTCAAGATTGTGGCCATTGCTAGGACAGCTAGGGGGCTGAAGAAACGATAGCAGAAACTTGGCACGCCACACCCAGGTGTTGTGTCGGAAATTGCTTGGTCAGGCCAACCCACAAGCAAGCTTGTGAGCTCCTGACCATGCACCAGCTCTGAGAAGTGTGGCAAGTCATAGAGATCTATCACCACAGCATATGGAACCTCTGAAAACTGTGGTTGAGAATTCTCAAACACTTTGAAATGTATATTAAGTACATTGATATTTTTTCAACTGTTTCGTTATGTTGCGAAGTTGTGACCCAACTGTGTCTTCCCTGATTGTGGTTTTTGGCCACGCATTCCAAGAGCTCTTTGCGCTTGGCTGAAGAGCTTTGGCTGCAAAGCAGCTCAGCTTTTGGACCTTGGCTTTTGAAACCAGGTATATTTGAAGGCAAGCACCCTGTTGGGGTATCAAAAGATATCAACCGCTTCACATCTGACCATGGCAGGAACGCTGCAGCGTAGGTCTGCAAGGTTCCAGGTTTGGTTTGTTGAGCTTGGATGTTGGATTCTTGTAGAGAGTGTATGATTCTGGAGGCCTAGCACAACTCCATCCCGCACTCGGGACAAGTGCATGGCTCAGCTGCCCCCACTTGAAACTTTCTGAAAGTATGCGAAGAAAAGGAGCCTTGACAATCTTGAGAAGTAAGTCGTTTTGGAGCTGTGTGTGCAACCACCACTGCAGCATTTGCACACATTAAGGAAATCTGAAGCGAAGGGAGCCACTACAGGACTTGTTTGACACTTACTAATTTGACATTGCTTTGAATCAAAGTCTGGTGTCTTTGTAGGGTCGAAACTCTCCTGCAAAATCAATTTCCTGCGCCTGCTGCATGACGGCAATGGTGACTCAAGCCGAAGCCTAGTGTTACCAGGTAAGGGCTGTCGAGTGCGACAAGAGGTTTCAGGCCCAGCTCCTTGAGTCTTGGCGAAGGTGCAGCGCGCCCGCCCAGCGTGCAGCTCCGCTTTTTGGTTACCCAGAAATGGCTATGGTCATTCTTTGTATCATCCAGAACTTGGGGGTTGATAGTTCTAACGCATACCTACTTCCCTTGATTGAAGGTGTGGCTTTACTCGTTTGGGTACGGTAACATGTTGCAGAATCAAGGAACGCTTGGACTGATCGATTGTTTGGAACACCAAGATTAGCGGCTGCTTTTGAGACTTGGGCTGCTCCACAAACCCCCAACCTCCCAAACCATTGATTTCCACAGTCAAAATAGGGGGGTTTCCTAAAATGGGGCTACCCCCAAATCATCCATTTTAAATCATTTTAATAGGATTTTCCATCATTTTCCATCATCAACCATCCATTTTTGGGTTCTGCCATTGTTGAAAACCTCCATTTTGGGGTACCGCCCCCATGGCGGCAGGACGAACAATTTGGAGGCAGCTTCAGAGCGTGTTCACCGTCGACAGGTCTGTCAGCCCTGGCCCAAGGGCATTTCATTTCGCCAGGGTGTTGGTAGAGTCCGCAGGAAACCGCTGTTTTTTTGAGGTTAAGTTAACAATACATCAGTTTTCTGGTAGATTTTCCCTTAGCCCAGTCGATTTCACCAAGATCAGTTTCGTTATCGTTCTTCTGGTGCGTAGCATGTAGTGTGTAGCATACTGTTCCTCTTCACACGCAATATCTCATACATCGGTGTCCGATTCAGCAGCTCCTTTGCCTTTGAGGTTCTTCGACTTTTTGAGGAAACCAGACGGAGACATGAACATGGACAGTGGGGTGGTTCCTTACATCGAGGAGGCCTCTCTCTGCAGGATGAGATCTACTTTCCACCTTGCAGTTGATGGGGAGTTCAGTGGTTTTTTCGTGTCTTACTCCAAGGATGTGTTTGTTGTGGCCTTGAGGTTGTAGATGCCATTAGATTCTCATTAAATGATTTAAATGGCGAAATCTCCAAGTCGTTCGTAGTTGAGATCTGCTCCAAATTACCAGCACTGCGCCACAGGGCTTTGCCAGTGCTGAGTTTGTGGAGGCCAAGCACTCTGCTGCTGGAGCTATAGAAACCCAATTTTTTTCGCTGTGGATCTACAATCAGCGGTCTTCAATAGAGATACATACATATAATACATACATGTATACAGGTATATATACATATATAATATTATATGATATTATATTACATATAATATGGCCATGTTGAAGATTGTTCAAGGAATCAAGGATTAAACCTCACTTTTGCAATCGCCAAGAAACATGTTCTTGCAGGGAGAGATGGCCCGTGCTGCTCCAGAGATTCATGGGAAGGACATGCCAGCGGCGAACGCCTGAGATTCTACATGTCAAGCCACTTTGAGCCATGCGCACATTTGGCTATAGTTCAATATGCAAGACACCAAGACCATCACCATTAAATTTCTTGGAGATGGATTTTTGCATATATCGAAAAATGGTAGGAACCACCATTCCATTGCATCGTTGTCATCACTTTCCGAATGATTTCCTTGCCATAGGTTGGATCTTCGCCATTAGAAAGTTTGGTTCTGTGAGATCACCAAAAAAATCACAGGTTACACCATTCAAAGAGCCATTGAATTGCTCCCCCTACTTTCAATGGCATGACCCGGGCAAGGCTGGAGGGGAACTTTCTACCTCAAAGAAGACGGCAATCCGTCAGGTGCTGGTCCTTTACAGCCAGGCCAGTGGATCTCTGAGGAAAACATGGGGATTTCACCAGGGTTCACCAAGATCCCGGGATGGGTCAAACATATCTACGATTTTCCGATCTGAATTGGGATGAACATCCAAAACAACCTAAAGTCTGACGTGAAGACTGGTCCATTCCAAGGTTTTGATTTTGAGCAACGTGGAAAAGTGCCATGATCCAATTTGCAATGGATCGGTTGAAGGGAAATTCTAGAGGAAACCATGGTTTTTATATGTTTTTACCATGACATATAGGGGGTTTCCTGTAAATCTTCCCACCAATCCCAAGTGCTGGACAGGTGGCAAGGCCGCAAAACCCAGGAGTACATCAAGAGGCGCAAGCAGCGCAGCGCGCAGCCACTGGCGGAGGGGTATCCCAAAGCTATTTTCAGAGCCACATCAGTTTCTTGGGATTGAGACTTCTAAATGGCTTTCAATCAGAGACTTCTGGCTCTGAAAATGTGGTATCCACCATTTTGAGACGACCCCCTCTCAATTTATTCGAGACCCGAATGGAGCGTATGGTTGCAAGGTGATCTTCCGCGCATCTTTTTGTCGTTTTATTTTGGATAGTAACCTGGTTCGTGCCTCAGGGCTTTACTGTGGACTTCATTCACGTTTGGTTTGGCATGGTGGTAACTACCAACGGCTGAGGTCAGTATAGAAGCGGAGGATACCGAACGTCCAACGTATCACAAGTCGGTTGAGCTCTCAGATGGAAAGGTGATTTGCAGATTGGAGTTTTCAGGCACAGTTCTTTTTGCAATTGAGTACAAGGTCAGACTCTTCGATAACATTTCCAAGTTTGGCTCTGGGGGTCAAGCTCTCAGCTTTTATATAGATCATTTGGTCTCAAGACATGGACCATTGGGTAGCGATGGCAGCGTGGGAAGCTCTTCCTGCCAGTCCTCACCGCGAATTGCTCAGGGCTTGCCCGTTTTGCAAACATCGATCATTGCGTTACACTCGTCATCCAGTTGATGATGCAGGCCTTAGCCAACTCTCCTCAGGACTCTTATATACTCTTTTGATCTCTTTTCTTAGAAACGACAGATATTCAACAGATGTTCATTTATTCTCTCAGCACTTGCTTTTCCAATTTGCAGTTCTCAAGTTCTCAATCTCCTGGTGACTTTGGCGCAGATCAACATGCCAGCGGCGCTGGCCTGGGAGCTCTTTGAAGAGGGCTTACAGAAAGCAGAACGCACTGCGGAGGCGAGCACAGAGATGGCAGAGATGGCAGAGATGCACAAGTGATATATTGTGGTGTATAAGATCTTGTTTTTATCACTTTTGGCTTCTTGTTGTTTGTCTTTGTGGTTTGTTTATCAGTTTATCATACTTTATCCTGTTTGTATTGTGTCATATTGATAGAGATAAAGAACCAGAAGATGAAAACGATCGTGTATTATATATATATATTCATATCATATATATATATATATTCAATATATTCTATTTTGTTTTGATTTCAATGGTTGTGTTGGCCACTGAAACATCCTCTCGCAGAGCTGAGCTTTTGATTTCGCTCACTGTATCTCTTCCCGAGGTGCTTGCACGTGAGACACAAAAGAAAGTGAAGGACTGTCAAGAGGCCACTGAAGATGTGGTGTTTCACCTGTTTCGCCGGTTTCACATTCAATTCACCCAGAGACCAGGGCCAGAACTCAAAAAATTGGACCTTGTTTAACATTGTTAAACTGTCTTCCTGGTGCTGTCAGGCTTTGGCGAAGGACATCACGGAGGAGGCAAAAGAAATGCCATGCACAGTGATGATGATGATGATGATGATGATGATGATGATGATGATGATGATGATGCTGATGATGATGATGATGATGATGATGATGATGATGATGATGACGATGATGATCACTACAATGATGATGATCACTACAATGATGATCTTTACTATGATGGTCATTACTATGACTATGACGATGATCATTGTTGCTTTATTATGGTTGTTATTTTTTATTGTTGCTATCATTGATACCAAGTATTATTGTGATGATGGCCACAGCAATGGAAGACAAACTCAGGGTATCCTGTTGTTTCCTAGTGCCCTCCCAGGCCATTTTGGAGCGGCGGATGGACATCTTTGGCAAGCATGGCTCGCCACCGCAGCTGTTCCAGGGTCCTCTGGCACAGTGGACCAGGTGCGATAGAATCCTACGCCACTGAGGGTTCAGTGAGGCAACAGGTTCATATCAGGTTCACTGGGGATCATATTTGGTCACCCTTTCGACCCAGCCCCGCTGGAAAGGGGGCTTCGCTTCTGGATCAATAACATCACGGATTCGTGCATGCCAGAGGCCGGGAGAACGTTCGATGCCTGGAATGTAGAATTTGGGTGGTCGAGAAGTGGTGCCTATGAGCGGTGGCAGTTTTCGCAGGGAAAGGTATGAATAGCTATGATTCAGCCATTGGAATTTTGGGCACCCCCCTTTGTTGACCCATTTAGTATCAGACAGGATCAACTTTTAGGGTTTCAGTGGTGTCCATTCTGCAGAACACTGCCGACCGAATCGAGCAAATCGTGGCCCACAACCAGTACATCCGGGATGAAATCGTCGAGGTGCAAAACGGGTTCGCGCCGTTTGCCCGTCGGTGGACTCTGTGGACAAGCAACTTAAAACAGTAAACACATTAGGATACATTAGGGACATTTTCATCTGAGGATTTTTTCAGTGTATCGTGCTATAGTGCTTCCATGTCGGCCATGGTCTTGTGTTGATCCCCCTGTCATCCCCTGTCTCAGCCTGGCTGCCTGTACATCTTGATGAAGTTCCATGGACTCTTTGAGGAGTTGTTCAATGCGTATGGTCCTCAGAACAGCACTCCGATTCGTGGCTGGCGGTCTTGAATGGTCTTGAGGTATTGCTACGAAGAAAAGACTGCAATCAAAGAGGCACTGTTGATCTTGCGCGTTTGTGATGTCTTCCAGATTCATGACCATGATACTCCTCCATTTGGCATGTGCTTTGTTGAACGCCCTTTTTGTTTCTTGGATTCTATAGTCTTTAATATAGCAACAAAGCTGTCTTGGAGTGCAGGATGAGAACGGAAAGATACGCAATGAACCTGTCTCGCACATGTCAGGGAACTCAAGAGTCCTTTTAGCAGCTCAATCAACGTCACTTGAGGCATCACGATTGGTTTTTGAACCGGCAGCACTCTCAAGCCTGTGTGATGCACTTGCATCTGCCATTTACCAAGGTCTTTCGCTGCATTCTTCAGGTTCTGCTTGGACTTTTCTGTTTTTCCTTCTTTGGTCGCATTCGAGGAGGCGTGGCCGGGCATGGGAGCTGGGAGCAAGAATTCCAGGTCGGGTGTCAGACCCTTTCAACATCTCAACAGTTGGGTTTGTCTGGGCAGTCGGATACCCCATTCCATCCAATGGTGGCTTTCATCATTTTCCTGGTCAATTCCCCATTTTCAGACACGGTTGAGGCCTGGCAAGCGTACTGCAAAGCAGATTGTGTGCAGCTGTTGGGCACAAAGGCCCCACTGGATGATGACACTGCGGTCGATGCTTTGTGCAGAACCACAAGTGAGTAGGAACAACCCCGGTGTCGATCGGTTGTGATAGGGGGTGATGGTCCCACCTGATTTATTGGGAATGAGGATTGCACACTCTGGGAATCCCTATCAACCGGTACTGTATAAAGGTGTGACTGCAGTTTTTGGCTGCTCCCGGGGTGCTGCGCCAGGAGCGCCCTGTGAAAGTGAAGCAGTTCAAGAAAGCAGAGGCCGAAGAAAGATCTTGCATTTATCAGGTTCGTCCTAAACAGAAACTATATATATATATGATATATACTACCCCAATAATTGGTTCATCATGATTGTATCTATTCGCAGTGGAATCAAACCAACGACGTGCGCTTGCTGTGAACGGCTACAATGACTGTGCGGCATACGAGCTTCATCAACAGTATGACAGTATTTTAAGTTCAAACATGTTCAAAGCCATGTATCAAATGAATCACCAATATGGTCACCTGTCAACACCCAAGCAGCAATGGTGAATTCAGCAGATTTAGCAGGCAAGTCCAAGCAGAGTCTCAGCAATTCTCGGGCTCCGGCGGGGACCTCAGAGTCAGTGGTGAACCCGCGCATCATCCCCAATGGCTTGCCAGAAATTTGTGGTATAAAACTTCCGGAGGTTTGTTGGGTGTCCTATATGGTTCCCATATGTCCTTCTCGTTTCTTATTTCTGTTTTCTCTGAATCCTTGATGTATCCCTTGGGCTCAGGAGCATTGTCAACCGAAACAGAAAAGGAAAAGAGAGGGAAAGCATTGAATTCGACAAGAAGACAGAGACCAGTGCAAGCGATCAGGTTCGATCTGGTTCCATGCCATTTTCTCGCCATTCTCAAGCCATGGATCTGAGCTTCTTGCCGTGGTAAAACTAGGATTCTGAACTGGATGAACCTGCATTGCCTGAAGGAGGAAGAAGAAGAAGAGGAGCAGAGCACCGAGACTGAAAGACATGGCCTCAGAACGCCTTAGACTACACCTGTTGGATCCTGTTGGGTGATGTTCCTGACACTGTTGCAGGCAGGTGGACTAGATCAATTTTTTGCGACCCCCAAAATCCCAAAATGGATAGAGTTGGAAACCTAGAAATTATGGGGGAATCATCAGCTACAACATCCTGGAAGAGCTTTTCTATCCTTTGGGAACCCCTCTACAACGTCTTACAACTTACAAATGGAAATCTTGTTTCAAGTTGCTGTTTCCAGTGTTGTGAGGCTCTGATGAAGAGGAGGAAGAGGCAGCTTACCGAACTCGCATTGACTTATTCAAAGGAATTCATTGACCGTTGATGGCTTCATATGGCTTCATAGCTCCTTAACCAAGGAGATGCTGCAAATCATCGCACCAAGAGCTCGAGGCAAATTTGTTTGCTGCCTTTACGCTTCAAAGGAAGATTGAACTGGAACAGCTGATTGACTATTATATTCCCCAATTTTGCAACTCTTGATTCCTACACGCCACCCAGAGGTCAAAGCGCATTTTTCCAGACGCCACGACGTGAAAGGTACCACAGGTGAAGTTATTTCTGGAGACTCTTCGCGACAAGGCTCCAGAGCAGGTTCAGCCAGATGCTCAGCACCAACTGCAGCCAGATGTGGCTTCGAAACCGCAAGCGATGCTGCCATGGCAACTCTGGCCAAGGGTGATGCATCAATGCAACCACACATGAGATCTGCCGTCCCCAAGCTGCAAGAGTTGCGAAACGCAGTGCTGAAGTTCAATGCAGTTTGCAAGTAAGATGCAATTGCAATGCACCTTTTTCCAAACTTGTTCTCTTTGCCAGGGACATAAGAATACTCTTCTACTTCCAGTGTCACCACAACGCCCGCGGCGTGGTGTGAACAATGAAGAGGTGCTGCCATCTGGAATGACTAAAAGGATCTAAAAGGTGTATATACAGTGTACACAACTTCACAGGATTCTTTTAAAACACATGTAGCGAATGTAGCGTCCAGGGTCCAAACCCAGAGTTATATCCCTGAGTTGATCGTGCCATGGTCCTATGGCTGTCACATGACGGAGGTGGCTGCGGCCCTCCGCAATCATCGCCGTCAGTCGATAGGACCTGGTGATTCTGAGGCACGCTGCTCACGCAGATGATGCGTTGCGAGGAAGACTGTGACACGAAGCTAGGATGGTACAAAGTTCGGTAGATATTTGGCTTTGTTTGACAGTCGAGTAGGCCGAAATTCCATGGTTCAAAACTCCATTTTACCATATTTCCTGAAATTACTGGGCATTTTTGGGGCATCATCAGAAATGTCATGGACTATTGTGATATTCTCCATGACATTTGGCTTTCCGCCACGGTTTAACAGCGACGGAGAGGCCACACAGGCGCAGATAGCCATCCAGCAGAGTCCTGACAAAGTGGAGGTGCAGGTTCCGGAGGTCCAGTCGACGGCTGAGAACTAGATACCTATGGATACACCTGGATAGCCTGGGTTTGTCATGGTTTATCATCCTTTTCCAAACTGGGATGGATATTGATCTCCCCCCAGCATGCTATTTCAAGCAATTTCATAGGTCACTTCATCAACATCCGCCATGAGAACTTGGGGATGTTTCAACAGATCCACTGCCGATCTGAGGCCGGAGGCTGAGAAGCCGATGCCTTCCAAAAGTGACTCCAGAAGTCCTTCAGCCTCGGGTCCGGCGGGGACCCGACCATCTCCACGGGGAAGTCCCCGATTGGTCCGGAGGCCGAGGATTCAAGGAATCCTTTTGGGTTTGGGGAAAAGGAAGGAGTCCATGGAGTCCTTTGAAAAGGTTGGGAGATTTGATACCAAAACTTAGCGACTATTTGGTATCATTTGGTAACCATATGGAATTGTGGAAGCAAAAACGAGCTCATGGAATGTGTAGGATGGATGGAATATTGGTTGTCATTGATGTTTCTTTTGGGGTTGCCACACGGTTCAAGATGAGTTGTCGTTCTAGGCCGAGGGCTTCCTTCCCCCTTTGAGCGTGTTTTTGCCCTTTGACTCATTGCGGCTTCCAAGGCAAGCAAAGAGGCTAAGGAGTCTAAGGAGGGGCTGATCATATTTGCTTGGTGGATTTCATTTTATGTTTTCCATCCTGTTCAATAGATTGGGCGCATAAGGACAAAACACACACACACACAAGACAATGTTGACATCTTGGCTTTTGACGCTTTTGCGATATCGCTTCCAAAGCTGAACAAGAGTGCCGAATGGCAGGGAGAAAAGGCGGAAGAAGATGAGAATCACATCAAGGTTCCCAGAAGAGCCTCTGGTGAACCTCGCCCATCTGCCGGGACCGCCGCTCAAATTTTGCATGTGAGGTGCAAATTGGGTTTCCCTTAAAATTGGGGTACCCCATACCCCCAAAATCATCATTGGCATTCCCGTACATAAGACATTCAAAACACAATTTTTGATGATAGAGTGGGGTCCCCCATTTTTAGGAAATCCCCGTTGTGGATGCACCGCTTCAAACGAAACGTGCTGATAGCATTTCTCCAAGCCTGCCGAGCGATGGCCGAAGGAACCGCTTCCTCAGTGTACTTGGCGCTTTGGACCCCAGCAAGGTGAAGGATCTGGATCTGGGTTCAGCCCGCGAGAAAGAGAACGCACCCAAGAAGGCATCTGCAAGTCACGGTTGACGAAGGGTCCTGTGAGAGTGGACCCTCATTCCCAATTTACGCAGTCATAGTGACTACAGTAATAGTGACCCAGTCTTTTTGAAAGATGTGATCTCAGGACTGCCAGTGACTGGAAGAAGGGGAACTTATTTGGTTCAATGCAAGACCATGAAGCTACGATCATTTCAAGTGGCCACTGCTGCAAGCCATGCTTAGTTGACCTGCCATTTTGCAGGTGCTTCCTCGAGTCAAGGCTGGTCTCCCAGATATGTACAGATGGCTGTGCTGGCCAACAGTAGCTCTGCAACCGGGCTGCAGGTTACTGCCAGCTTCTCTTGGCTTCAGAAACCATTTCGAGAGATGACTGACAAGGTTCCAGATATGGGTGTGTCTGAAAATTTGGGAGTGATCTCCCAATTTATGGCTATTCAATGGGAAACTGATGATTCGCCATCACATTTTGGAGTACCCTATTTTCAGACAAATCCGTGCTTCAAGATATTTCTGGGTATTGCGATTATCTTCAAGTCAAATTCACCAGCTTCTCTAATCTTTGGCTTTCTGTTCACTTGGCAGGAATTGAAAGGCTATTCCTTGCTGATCTCCTTGGATGAATGCTGCAGAGACCATTTTTTGAACGTGGCTCCGGCGATGTTTTGCTGCTGGAAACCTCACAGGCTGAAGCCGCTTGGCGCTTGAATGCGCGGTCAGGTCCGTGGCCTGGTCCAAGTGGGGAAGATCCAAAGATCGCGACAGGCGGTGGGGGGATGGGATTAAGAAAACAGGTTGAGGGCTTTCCATGGCTTTCCAAAAATGGGGTATACCATGGTATACCATGATATGCCATGGTATACCTCATTGGTGAATCACCGAATGTTGGCCATTTTTCGAGCCATCACTTGGACAATCCCCTAGCAATGCTGAGGGCTTTCTGAGCTACATCGCTTTCATGGAGCTTCTGAAGAAGTTTCGCATCACCCATGGCTTTGAGACCTCCTCGCAGTTACAGGACCTGTGGAGGGCTGGGGGATTGGAATCTGTGTCTTATTCTTGGTCGTTTTCTCCAGCCGACGGAGTTCCCGCAGGAGTTCATGCAAGTCATCGATCCCTGCTCGGGTGGTCAGCTGGATCCGGTGGAGTTGGAGAAAGCCATCAATGCTGCAGGGGCTCCCGGGGCACAAGACGGGCACCAGGGGAGTCCGGGTTCCGACCCCGGCCAGGAAGGTCATGGTTGCAGATCTTTTTTGAAAAAACATGTACTGCTGTTGGGATATGTTGGGATGCTGTATATGCTATCCTTGCTGTTTTTGAACCAGAACCATTTTTTAAAAAACCAAACCATATCCTTCGGTTCCCTTGTGCGTGCTGATGAAAGATTCGTGCTTGTGACAAGGTGCGAGAGGATGAGGCTAGGAGACGTCCGAACGCTGAACCCAGAGGCAAGCATGTTGTCATCCTGTTGTCATCATGTTGTCATACCCTGTCATTATAACGGCTATTTTTGTCATTCGGATGTTTTTCTTAGTCGAGCTGCTGCCTTGGTGGAAAAACTGAAGCTGGAACACCGGTCGTCTTCTGTCAGGTGGACAGTGGTCGCAGACGCTTGGTGAGGAGGCTGAAGCGGCCAATGACCAGCTGTTGGTGTATTCTCAAAGATTGAGAAATAGGAGAAAATGAAGGTTTCCACCCTAAATCATTCATTGAAATAGGATGTTTCCATTGTAAACCATCCATTTTGGGGTACCCCCCGTTTATGGAAACCTCCAAATAGCTATGATACCAATTGATAGCAATTGATGCCAAATCTTTGGGGGATGAAGATCCACAAACACCACACTGGTGTGAAAAAAGGCTGCCAGGCTATGCCAGGCTCTTCAACCTGCCAGTTGGGAGTCTTCCAGATTTCCCGTCACAGGACCATCGAGTTTGGCTTCTTGAACAGTTCTTGAACAGTTCTTGCCTTTCTGGGATTCATGTAGTTTTTCTGAAACTAGGGTCAGTAACTAGGGTACCCTCCAATTAGAGTTTGAGATTGGTTTATCAATGTTTATCAGCATCATTTTCCCCCAGCGAAATCGATGAAATCAAAAGAAATCAACACTTTGGAGCTCTAGCACATTTTCAACAAAAAGGCCATCCATTTCTCTTGATGCATTCACAGACATTTTTGCGGAGGCTCGACGATTGAGCTCGGAGCCACTAGAGGCAAGAGGTTTCTTTTCGGAGCTATTGAACAGCAAAACGCAGGTGAAGGACTTGCATTGAACTTGATGAAAAGCTGCACAAAAAAAGAACCAGAGGTGTACGGAGAACTTGGAAGAAAAACAATGCAGTGAGAACATGTGAGAACAGAAGTCGCTAAGTCTGCTAAGTGCACAAGAGAAGGCAGAGTCACTTGGCGTTTGCAAAGGGACACTTGGAGAATTTCATTTCGGGTCCTGCCGTGGAAGGTCGATTCATCAGGTAACGAGGCGGCTGGGAATCGCACTGTTGAGGTTCTACAGGTAGCACTGTGTGCCATTTTTGTGACAGCCGAAGTCCAAATTTGCAACGTTTAGAAACGAATGATCACACCAGAGCAGGTGCCGGTGGCCTTCAACTTGCCTGCTTTTGTCGAAACTCTTCTGCTTCTAGGCTTGTCTTTGCTTGAGCTTGTAGTGTCAAGCATACAAACCTGGATGGCAATCAACTTGGGTCATCAGCCAGGAACGCTGTTTTCTTCCGCCTGTTTTCCCATGATTATGGGTCTCACCCTGGTAGGACACCTTCACATGCAGGGCAGTGGGGCTTTTGTCAAGTGCTGTGCGGCATCGGCTGCGAAAGCAACTTACTTGGTGTCTGGCTCAACCACCTAAACACTGTCTTGTGGGTTGGTCTGAAAATGTGGTATACCAAAGATAAACAAAAATAGATAGTCAATGATAGTCATGATATGTTGTAATTGGGGAAGTGATGATGAATCATCGTTTTCTGGGGTACCCATTTTTTGGACAAACCCATATCTCCTGTAGTTACCAGGTAGTTGCTTCTTGATAGACATTGACCTGAGGTCAACTTTCTCCATCACCAGCATGATCGCTTGGTCGGGAGCTCAAAGATTTGCCATATGGGAATCTTAGACTTACCCATTTGATACATATTTTTGCTACAACAAGCTTTTGGTCTTGGGAGCTTGCTTGTTGACTTCTTGACTTGGCCAGAATTTCGCAGCAGATCACAAAATTCAGTGCGCATTTACTTTGGTGGGCAGTCATAGAGGCTGACATGTAAACAGTGGGGATCTTCTGACTTTGCTTCTGCTCTTCCAATTTTCAAGCTCATGTTGCTGACGCCTAAGCAATGTGCAAATTGAATTGCCCAAGTTTTCTCAGACTTGAAGTCCGTCCTAGGTGAAACTTCACAATGAACAGCGTCAAAAAGCCACAATGTCAGCAGCTGCAGCCTGAGATTTGTTTGACTCTGCTAGAAAGTCAGGGATAAATCTGCTTGGGTTGTTCAGATTTCAGATTTATCCGAAACTTGGATGGTCCCCAAAGTGGGGAAGGTTTGTTTTCCTGCCAAGCTGGAGGATTTCTACCAAACAACCAATGGAGATTGCCAGGCTGAGCAGGCTGCCACAGTGTTGGTGAGACCACGGAGTCCTCCACCAACGGCAGAGACCAAAAAGGCAGGCAGAGACTGAGACTATGGCTGAATCCAATCGAAAAACCACAAAGTCATTGTTCACATATGTTGAAGTGGCTGATGCTCAAAAAAGGGGGGGACGCGAGAAATCCTGCGGATTTCTGCTTTCCAGGAGGATCCAACCAATTCAACGCTGACTGGATCGATGGCATTGAACAAGATGGTGGGGGCTGCTCGCAAGGCCTGTCGCTGGTTGTTTTAGGTCCCACTTGATGTTGTGACAACATCAAAACATGCAGTGATGACCAAGCTCACACAACCCAGCTCTTTACGTTGCTGCTTGTGACACAGAGGGCTGAATCAAATGAATGCTGAATGATCGCTCAAGTTCCAGACTAAGACTCTGGAAAGTCTCTTGAGGTGTTGCGTGATGCCAAAGATACCAAAGAAGAACGACTTCATCATCGCAATGCTGTCGTCACGGCAGTGATGGACATAGGCATTGAACAACATCATGCCATCGGAATAGAAACAACATATATGTTTTTGTCCGAAAATGAGGCATCTCCCAATTACAAGAGATTTTTATACAGTTATTTCTAAGACTTTCTAAGTATATATATATAATCATTTTAGCCATTGAAAAAAACATGCAATTGTGAAAGGTAGATACTCGTAATTTTTGCAGGTTTATCAATACTTGACATGCACCAAATGGTGGCTTGCAATGTTCGACGGCACCTGTGCAGAACCTACACCAGCGGCAGCAGAGCTTCCCAAGTCACCTGCGGGGACGCAACAGTCTTCCAAGACAGATGAAGGAGGCAAGGTAGCTGACTTTTTCCATGCAAACTGATGCAATAGCTTTGAGGGTTGGACAGTTGGTCGTCAATCCACATGAAATTGCGTTCCCCACAATGTTGCATCTGCGTTTCAAAGGATTTCTCACTGAACAAGGCTTTTCCAACGATTGGATGAGTGGCTGACTGTCTTCCATTTGAATGTGACGGCATGCCAGTGAACACGGAACAGATGCCAGGGCCGCTGGTTCCTCCATCACCCTCAAGTCGAGGCGCGGCGCTTTTTGTCAAACGAAGTCGTTATGAGTCACAGATATTCAAAAACCACCCTGACACAACTGGATGGACCTGGATGGTAGTAAATATTGAAAATGACGTCAACCTGTGGAGGGCCTATGTTTCCCATACCCTCTTGATGTGCTGCATATAGCAACCAATTTATTGGGCATGGTTTTTCCTGCGCCAGCAGACTGAGGTCAGAGAACGGATTCAGCGAGGACAACAGCACAGCAGGCGGGGCTGTAACTGGGTGAAAGTGGGATAACTGTTCATGGGCAAAATGGTGATTTGACACTGGATTTGGGTGTACCCATTTTTTGACCCAACTTGAGACAGGAGCATTGGCCAGACACAGCCTCCTACACATCGGCCATGAACTGAGCGCAAGGTTTGAAACTAGCATCATGACAACGATGCGATGGGTTGGAGCCAACACATCACCACCATCCACTGGTTGCTATGGATGATCACATGCATTCACAAGACCTATACATTACTTGTTGCTTGCAAATGTTTTTTCTTTGATATGAACAGCTGTGCCAGAATTAATCTCTTGCAATTTGGCACTCAGGTTGCTGATGTTTTGACCAAGAGCAATCAGGACACGATACGGTAGAAGTTCAGAATGCTGCTGGGGGGTGGCCGGTGGTGGTTTGGTTTTTGGTTTATCAATTTGCAGGACATTTTCAAAAGGTGGATGGAGGGCGAGGGAAAGCTGCCACAGTTGAGCCCATGGTTCAGGCGCAGATGACATTTAGCGGTCAAACATCTCGAAAAAAAAACACGGTGGAATGCTGGAACAACATGGAACAGTAGAAATCACGCTTGCAAACTATATACATAATGTTTAAGAATGTTTAAGAGTAATGCTAAATAATGCCAAGCTATGACAAGCAATGCTAAGAATGGTCACAGCTCCCTGCGGCTCCCTGTGCAGTGATTCCAACAAGATTTGCTCGAAGTGCAAGCGACAGAGGGATTCGCAAGGCATTGGCAACGTTTCTTGGCGAAGTTTGGATGTTAGCAACTGTCAGCAGGTACCACAGGTGTCCATGGCAAGTGGCAAGTAGAGTTGCAGCATCCCACACCTCACTTTCTATTTGCTGGTCTTGAGCAGATTCTGAGGTATTTTGCCATGTTTGCAGCTGTGTCGATGCAAAACCACTGAACGAGACCTTGTTGTGCCCTGGGACTTGTGAAAGTGTGTGAATGGAAAAGATCCTGAGATATCATAGACATAGATATATAGATAGCTATATAAATACATGCACATACAATGACACACACACACACAAAAACATACAGTATCTCCAATAATATAATGTATTCATATATATATATACAGTATATGAATACATTATAATAAGCATAGTACGTCTATATATATATATACATACATATATGTATATATATATATCAATTACAATATACAGAATATACACACATATTATAATATATATATATAATACATGTATATATATATATATATGTTATAATATACATGATATATATATATATATATAATTTGCATATTATAATATACATAATATATATGTATATAATACATATGTAATATAATGATTATATATAATACATATATAATAGATCTATAATAAAATGCACAGGTCTAGAACATGTATATATATATATATATGTACATACACATTATACGTGATATATACATATAACGATATAGTATACACAATAGATAGAATACACACACACACATGTATATGTACATACCAACACACAAGTGTACAATATTATACATCATGTTTTTTCTCTTCGATCTACACTGCACCTTTTCGACAGGTACCCTGCCATGGATCGTGCTCGGCTTCGGCGGAAGATGGGTTCCAAGGTGATGGCAGTTGGAGTGCAAACAGAATTGCATTTTTGGACTCCTTTCCCGAACTTGCAGGACTCACGTTGATTTTTTTCGCACAAATGGAATTGGCAAGCAACGCGAGACTTTGGCTCAAATCGCTCAAATCTAGCACCAGACAAGCCTTGGCATAGATGAACTTAACACTCAAGTAACTTTGCCTGTTCTGCGAGGAGATGCTCCAATCAGGGGCTCTCAAGCCATTCAAAAAAGATGCACAGTTTAATTTTCACAAGTCATCGTCCCACAGCTGAAATGGCTTGCGCAGTGGCAGCTTTTGGGAGCTGCAGACAATCTGCATTGGTGGCATCCTCAAGACTCGTTGCAAGTTGGAATTGCTTCACGAGCGCATCTAGCAGTTTGAGGTCGCGTTGATTGAAGTTGTGTATACATTTCAGCATGAGGAGCTGCATCCTGTGTTTCGAGTCAGGGAACAAGGCCGGAGCACATACACACACATACACTCTTTGTAGTCAAATGTATATATGAGTGTATACATGCTCATGGTTTGTGTTTTGGGCAATATGTAGTTTGTACATAGAGAGTTTGCAAGTAGTACATAGTACATGTGTACATATATGCATATGTATATATATATATATATAAATAGTATGTAGGCGTAGGTGTATATATGTAGTACGTAGGTAGAAGAACAGAAGAAGAATGAGGGTTTGGTAGGCAACACGGAGATAGATTGGCTTAGAGTATGTATATATATATATATACATATGTATATAGCAGGGTCTCGTTGGGAGGTTCTAGGTCTGAAATGCAGCAAACGGGGGGCTGCGGCTCCCAAATGCTGCAAATAGCATGCAAAGGGGAGGCCGTGGCTCCCAAATGCCGCAAATGGCGTGCAAATGGAGGTTTGGGGTGGGAAGGATGGGGGACCAGACCATGGGGGGTGAGTGAGAACATGTATGTATTTGTATATATATATATATACGTATTATATGTATTATATGTATTATAGTTACATGTACTATATATTATATGTACTATATATTATATGTATTATATATTATATGTATTATATAGTATATGTATATGTATATATTATATATATATATATTATATGTATTATGTATGTACATATATATATATATGTTATATGTATTATATATATTATATGATCATATATGTATGTATATATATATATGTATATATATATACATATATATATACATATATATATATACATATATATATATATATACATATATATATATATGTATATATATACATACATATATATACATACATATACATATATATATATACATATATATATATACATACATATATACATATATATATATACATATATATATATACATATATATATATATATGTATATATATATATATGTTGTTTGCAGGCATATGTTTGATCACTTCCAGGAAGTCGGAGGGTGAGCCTTGTTTCACATCCCAGTTGTCCTGCTAGGCTTTGCAACGCCACATTTTCCTGGAGGAAAGGCGCCGCGGCGCTTTCATGTGCTTTCTGCATGCCTAATTCCCCAATGGTTCGTTGGTATCTTTGCGAAGGTCGAGGATTGTGGGTTCTTGTCAGGCTCTTCTGGCTCTCGCTGGAACTTGGCTGGTGCATCGGAAAGGCACTGTCCTAAGCTGATCGGCAGCAATATGCCAGATAATACTACAGCCCACTACTACGCGTCGTTTGGTATTTATTGGTTTATCCGCGAAAGCTGCGCGAAAGCAAGCATTAGTCTTACTGCCTGCGAAAACAAAACGTGTGGTGTCGCAAGTATCGCGAAATCTCCGCGGAAACCGTTTGCGATTGGAAGAGATTTGCAACATGGTTTTTCAACACCTCTCAATTTCACGAACCACAACTCAGGCGTTTATAATCCAGTATAACAATCCATTGATTGTTGGGTTTAGCGTTTACTTCACTTCTTCTCCGTTGTTTTTCACTGTGGATGTGGGTTTGCTTGAGAAATAGGTACCCCAAATAATCCAGCATTTCCCCTCTTGACATGGCGATACGCCTTTCTGTAGATAAATTGTGGGGTCTATCCCCCAAGTTTCAGGCACACCCATGTTTCAAACTGTTGCTTAGTCATCTCATATCCAATGAAATCAAGTAGAATCATCTAAAATCCACTAGAATCATGGTTGGTTTCCCCGTGAAAATCATGAAATGTCCCAGATGATCCTCATTGATCCCATTGCTTTCTCATTGGTTTCCCCAGGTCCGCCACGCCATGTGGCCCGCGCCATCCCCACCGTCCCTGCCATCCCCGTGGCCGTGGCCGTGGGGGGTGCGGTGCTTGTGGCGGCCGCCGTGAGCGTCACCAGCCGTGCGAAGCCCACGGAGCCCAGGGAGCCCAGGACGGTGAGGGACGACGTGGAGGACCTCGGGGCGCAGCGGTCCGAGGAACTCCGTGGCTGGGCGGAGATTTTTTGGGAACCTTTTTAGAGAACGATCAGTTGATGAGTTGTTGATGTTTTGCTTTTCTCAAACATGTATGTTGGCTCTTGATGTCTCCAATTATCATTGAAGTCAGGTGACTTGATCATTTTGATCAGGCAATTCGATGATTGTTCATCAATTGAGTGAAGATCTCATTCAAATTTGATCAGTGCGCTTTGTACCACACTTTCTGCGGCAAAATGTTTTTGGAAGTCCAACATATGATTCAAGAGTTCGTAGTCAAAAATGAACTATCCTCGGGTAGAATCTCCGTAGATGTTGCTTCAATCTAAGTCATCGGAGGGCCCCAAGTGGTAAATTCCAAGTTGTGACAACTTTCTGAGGTTCAATGCTCCCGACCAGCTTAGAGGAAGCTCTAAAGGATTTCGAGGGAGACTTCAGTGGTCCGTGGCGTGCTTTGGGGCTGGAGGCACAGCCTGGATCGACAAAATGTTATCATCCCAACCAGCATTTCATTCATTTTACTCCCTAAAGATCGACCATTTCAAGGGGGTTCTTTTGGGTGGGTTTCCCGTTTTCAGACATACGTATGTGGATTTGTCCAAAAAATGGGATACCCATAAAAACAGGCATCAAGTGGGCATTTCTGTTCCCCATTGTTGAGACATATTCATGCCCTGGCCCAGGCTTGCGATCCCTCTGTCACAGAGGATGACATCCGCATGGCCTATCGCAAAGCAGTGCGACTGGAACATCCAGACACGTCCGAAAAACCGGATGCTGAGGACAGGGACAGGAATACCACGGGATAGCTATAGCTTGCGACAAGCTGTGGTTTGGAAAATCATGCGAGGTGTTTTTGCCGTGGGCGGAGCTCCTTTATCTACGTCTTCTTTTGCCATTAGTCAGAGCTTGCATAGGGTGACTTTCAGGAGCGCTTCCAGCGTATCCGAAAAGCCTATGCCTTGCTGAGTGACGAAGGACGCTGGGACGCTGGGACCTGGTGGGACCTGGTGCCACTTCAGAGGCTTGAGCTTCGCCAGGCAGTAGAGAATTGCTGCTGGAAGCAATCGAACAAGAGGCAAGCTGCTTTGCAGAACTGTCCCATGGCTTGATTCAAGATGTCACTGGATGGGAAGTGAACAATGGCCTACATCCCCAATCGGTTTGGTGGGTATCCGAAGGGCCAAGTCGTTGCCAAGGAGTGGATTTGATTCAGAGCTTGAAGCCGAGGAAGAAGGCTCCAGCCTTGGCACTGTTTTGTCTTGTAGAACTGTGGCCGACTATGTGGGTTGAACATGGGTTATACCCCAACATTAATGATCATCCTTTACCTCATTTTCAGACATTTTCAGACATTTTCAGACAAACCCATCTATGGGATAAGCCATGTATGGTAGCTGATTTTGCCAAGGCAAAGAGAAATCATCATTCCCTTGGTGCCTCGTTCTGCTGGTGGCAGTACTTGCAGTGCTGTTCTTGGCAGTTGCGGTAAGCTTGTCCAGCCCGGACATGCAGCTACGGCCTGTGCCAAAGGACAGGTGGGGCTGCATGTGAGCTGCCTCAAACAATTGCAGTTCTGGGCTCCCTGGAGTTGTAGATTCCAATTCAAATCCTTCAAGACCTTTTGTCGTACTAGACGGGGATCAGACCTACTACAATCAAAATGTGCAGCTGCCAATCCGACTCGCATTGCCAAATGCTACCGTGTTTAACTTCGGTGGATCATTGATGAATTTTGGAAGGAGCCAGCCGTCTACTCCTTGGAAGCAGACTTGAAGAGATGAGTTTCCTTCAAGTAATCGGGTCCTGTTGGTGGTGAAGATGGGACTTCAGCTTTGATATTTCTCAAAGCCAAACCCTGCTTGCTAGTTGATGCTGATTGACAGGGCGCAGCTTCAGATCGCGGTCCTCTGGGCATAAGTTGGACCAGCGACTTCCACATAAATGGCTGGTGAACCGCATGGCAGAGATCACAGAGCTGGGCCAGTGCCCTTGGAGCGTCACCGTCATCAACTTCCTGTGATCCACCCTGCAGTTTTTAAGATCCAAGGGATCCATTTGAGAGCCGCTGTTCGCAGAAAAAGGGCACGTTTGCAGCGCGATCTTTGTATCAAAATGTCCAGCACAAGAGGAACAGATAGCAAACATACATACAGTACAACTGCAGTCAGCATGATGCGAAACATCAGAAGGGAAATCGACTCTATTCAATTCCACTGATTTTGAAAAAAAAACACATGCCTCTTGCCTGTTTGACAGACCATTGAGCAGCCTGTGACGCGCCATCATCGTCAGTTTCTCAATGATGAGCTGCGGTGGTGAAATGTTCCAATGGAATATCATCCAACCAACGTAATGACGAGGCCCCCATGACTGAGGTGCTTCCTCTCAACTGAGCGGCAGTGGTGCCAGCAATTGATCTATCACCAGATACTCTGTGGGGCCTCCCGCACCATTTTCATAGAAAGTTCCAAGGTTTTGGTGCTCATCCAAGATGGAAGAAGGTGAACAGACGCGCAAATCGAAGCTGGTTTGTGGTTTCAAAATGTTTCAAATATTTGTACTGTAATTTTATGTAATTTTCAATCATATCTTGGATTCTGTTGAATTGTGATGATGCCGCATGACTATGTAATCTTTTTGGGATGAGTTGAAACCACCAATGTTCAACGATGGGCTCACCCAAGATGCAATGAATCTGCGAAACAAAACTGGCGACGAAATCCGACAGATGCCTTGGAATTGGCCGCCATGGAATAAAGCTTGCTCATATTATTTGCTTTCTGTCCCCTTCTACTGCACACTCAGAATGTTGGGAATGAGAATACAGACCAAGAATGAATAATCATGGCATAAACGTGTCACCAACAACAAGTGACCTTTTCATCTGCTGAAAATTCACAAGGATAATGAGCACTTCCTGCACTGAGACCCACAGAATTTGTAAGCTGGTGGATTTGCAGAAATCCGACAACGCCCCTCCTACTAACTTGTCAACTCTTGATGGAGCAACCCGAATCAAAATCAAATGGATCCAAATGGGAAGTCCAGTCATAGTGTTTGATGGACGACAGGAGTTGACCAACGCATAGTTGGCGATTGGAAATAATCAATATTGTTTCAGCATTGCCACCCAGCCAAGCCAGATTTTCAGGAATTTTAGTTCTCGTTTCACAAGCGTTTGCATCGCAATGGCAGGTGCTGCATTTTTTAGGTGCACAAGCGCACTGGAATGAAGAAGCCGCCAGAGCAGAGCTTCAGTTTTCTTTTGAAATTATTCAGATTTGGAAGTGTGTGGAGCATTCAGCGTGCGGGTGCACGGATTCATTTCGATGTTTCGTTGAAGTGTCGATATGCCAAGCACAAACGGTGCGGCATAGGCCTAGACGTATGATGAATGCCAAATGGCAAAAAAAGGTGAATGCTTGCAGAGAAGAAAGATGCCCCCCAAAACAGCCAAAAATCTAGCTTCGGATTTTGAAGCACAAAGCAAGTCTTGCCAAACGCGTGGTTGATTTCATAAAAAGGCACACTTTCATTCCCTATGTATATTGTAAGTTATCCGTTCCAAACATCCATACCTATATCTATAGCTACATCTATCTATACTGATTCGAATTGTCGAAGCTGCCGCAGGCGGGCGTCGGATACTCCGCAGTGGTGCAACAATTTGTGGAGCAGATCAAGCAGTACACAGAGCAGTGGGAGGAGCGGATGAAGAGAGACGCAACAGTTTTACACCTTTCAAATCTTTCTCTGAGCCCCTGACCCATTCAAGACACATGTTGAAATCAAGATTGGATAGTATATCATAGTATATAATCCTGTGTAGTGTCTGAAAAATATTTCATAAGCATCAACCAACAGGCGTTGTCTTGCTGCCACTGCGCCACATGTCAGAACAAAGACGAGAGCAACAACTTCGATCAGAGGCACGACTTGGAGCTGGCGAGGAAGTCTGTGTATCCCATCGTTGAGGCATGGCGGACATCGGGAAATGTTGGGGGTCGAAAAGGAAAAATATGGAAAGCAAGTTGAGAATCGGTGAGACAAGGGAACATCAGAAACTATGGGATTCAAAATCATTCAGCAAATTTTGAACCCATTTAAGACACACATGTACTGGTACTCAATGTACCAAGAATGACCAAAATTGTGGATCCAGTGGTACTATATTTTTGACCCATCCCCACATCCGTGCAGCGGTCAGGCCGAATTGCGCGCACTGGTGGACGACCAGATGCGAGAGGAGCTCCGCAAGTCCAGGAATTGCTGATATACTTGTATATATATATATATATGGATATGGTATATTTATCATATGTATACTTATTGTATATACTAAGACTATACACTTGCATCTAGAGGAACTTTATTATATGTGGTTGAGCGATTCCCCATGATAGCATGGTGAAAACTGAAACTGTGCGAGTCAATCCGCACCAGCCAGAAAACCATGAATCTGGCCCAGCAGATGGAATCCCATGCAACAAAATACCATCCTGGCTTCGCAACGTCAAGCTGCCATGCATTCTGACCATCGCGATGCAATCTGCAGGAGCTGGCAAACCTCAAGATTCTGTTTGATGAGGCAGAGTGGGCAAAGGGACGTGACCGGACTGGACTCTCGCAGTGAATTTCTTCATCCATGTAATTTGTGAGAAAGTTGAGCAGCTTGACTTGCTTTGCCATACCCCCTTCCTCCGGCTTTGGTCTTGGCTCCGCAAGAGAATGCTCAGGTAAGGAAAGGTAGAAAGAAGCCTCCAAAGCCAAAGAAACCGAAGAAGCTTGGCCCTCCGGAGCCGCAGGAATCCATTCAGAATGATGTAGCGGCCATCCTGATTTGCCATTGAGCATCTCTCCTAGGCCTAAGCCACCAAAGAAGTGGTGCGCGGCTGCTGGATACTTAGGATTGGGGGCTTAGGGTGAGATTCATCCAGTCTTCCCGGTGGCAAGGTCGGTATGATCACCAACCGTGAAGATTGCGTGCATGGAGCTTGGAGAGCCAACGGGTCTGAAGACCGTGTAACCCCAAAGTCCACAATGATCGTTTTCCCGGTCCCATATCTGGCCTATTGTTTTATGGCCATACTTGGTTGGTCATCCCCAATTTTCAGAACCAAAGGCAAGTTTCCCGAGCATTTTGCAAAGATGGAGATGCCAAACCTCAGCTCCCCCTTGCTCAGGCCAGACCTAGTGGAGCAGGGGATTCTCAAGAAGGTTGGGCCTTCCAAACTGGAGGAGCACTTTGAAACTTACAACTTACTGAGGTTGGAATTCAGACAGGCTCATGCAGATTTGGACTGTACTGAAAGTTTGTTTTGTTCTGAAGGACTTCCTAGGGGAGTACCACTTTTTGGGTGTCAACAGCCTAGTTCTCCTGATATCGGCAAGTGTGCAACTGGAAGCGTGCTGCTTTGCCGCTTAGAGAGCATAGGTTCTTTGCTGAGGCAATGCAACGCAGTCCTCAGTACACCTTCTGCCCTCCGCCTTCTGCTCAAATGATCAGGCTGGACATCATTCCATGACATTCCATGATACTTCAACAATTTTCAGCCACTTTGTCTTTCTGTTTGAGGAACTTATCACTGGCTCTTTGGCCCGTCCAGCGACACTTGCAGGTCACTCTTGGTTGAGCACTGCGTGCTGCCACTGGAAGGGGCCTCAGACATGCCATGTCAAGCCTCATACGGGGGCAGCAAATGACACAGGTCCAGGTCTAGATGGCTATCCACGACAGAAAAAACAGAAGGGTCCATACATAGAAGTTCAAACTGATGGCACTTGCACATCAGAATTGCCGGTAAAGTCTTGTACTGGTTTCAAGAATTAAGCCTCTCTACTTTTGAGTTGTTGCCAGGTGAATCAACTCCTTTGCCCTTTGGACTCACTGTTTGAAGATCAAAGTAACACATTCTGGAGCTCCATCTCTGCTCTTGCATGCAGGCGCAGACAGACATTCGGCAGAAAGCGCCAAAAGGTCTAACAGCCAGGTGCCTGCGCTTTTGATTGACAATTGTTAAAAAAACAGTGACGTCATGGACCAATGGTGAATCATTTTTTAGCATTTTCCTGGACAGGTCTTTGCTGCTCTATGGGCCAAAAGGAAGTGTCGGGCTTGGTGATTGGAGAGTGACCAGAGGCCCAGAGTGGATCAGAGTTTCAGAAGTGTGGAAGTGGCAGGGGCTGAAGATAAGTCAATTCTAAGAAGCAGGTTGCCAACATCGAGCAGAGACAAGCAAAGCAGATACGATCAGCAAAGAAACAAAGATTTACAGCACGAAGGAGGAGAGTAGGGCAAGGCGCATGAACATATGCATGCAAGGCAGCCTCTTTTGGCAGCCAAAGGGAGGGCTTGTGAAGTAAGGTGGAAAGTCAATGCTTGCAAGAGCGATTGCCGCTGAGACAGGTGCAACTGGTTCGCTTCTGACAGAACAGGAGAACCTTGTGCCAAGAACAGTGCCTCTAGACATGAATGACAAGTTTGAATGGATGAACACACCAGAGTCAGAGACCTTGCAACTTTTCGGCCAACATTTTGGCCAGCATTTTGCTTGCATTCGCTGGTGGGAGTTTTAGAAGAAACTGCAAACCACAGAAAGCATTTGGATGTGTGACCCGCAGCCATTTGGTCCAGCTGCGCTGGTGAACTTCAAAGCTGAGTGGCTTGGCATTTCAAGCAGTCGGAATGCACAAAGATGCGAAAAGTGAAGGGCGTCCTCCACATGCCCCATATCGATCCATATCGTTGTTAAAAGATACCTTTCACAGGTCAGCATCTTTCCACGCTGTGTGCTGAAAAAACGAGGTCTCTGTCACTGCGTCCCTTGAAGAATGGCGCCTCGTGACCTTCTCAGAATGCTGCTTTGAGATGCCTATGTCTGGTTCCACGTGAGCCCATCATATTCTTTGGGATTCTTGGTACCGTTCCCTCTATGTCGGTTTGACAATTCGGGGAACCCCCAGCAAATTCCCATGGTTCATCACGGTTCATCATTTTCCCTACCCAGGCTCTGGCGCGGTGTCTGTCGCAGTGGTTGGCAGCATGGCGATTGCACCCTGGAGTGAAATATCGAGGATGTCCATGTGGCGTCCATTTGGGTGTACCCGAAGATGGTGGTGAAAAAAACAACCATAATGGGGATACAATCGGGATATCATTCGACATACTGTATATATATATATATATACATGTAATATATATATATATACATGTACGATATATATATATATATATATACACATGTACGATATATATATACATACATGTACGATATGTATATATATATATA
The DNA here is from genome assembly GCA_003297045.1 of Symbiodinium sp. clade C Y103. Lineage (NCBI taxonomy): Eukaryota > Dinophyceae > Suessiales > Symbiodiniaceae > Cladocopium > Cladocopium sp. clade C. The sequence continues at coordinate 89,536 of BGPT01001203.1, read as the reverse complement.
TATACATATGGCTTCGGGCCCGTTTCGGGCGTTCTCAAAAATGGTGTTTTTGAGACCTGTGTTTTGTAGGTGTTGGATAACAAAGCTGCAAGAACACAAGTACGTACGGAGCCGCCGCGACCAGCCGCCGTCGCGCCGCCGGCGCCTCCGCGAAGAGTGCGGCGAAAGCGTCCTCAACAGGAGTTCGGGCAGACCACTTTCAATCATTGGATATCATTGGGGAACACCCCAACATGAAGGCCTTTCAGAAACAGGAAGCGCCTTGGTGAAGCATTGTGACAATGTTTCCATCATATCTCGGCAACCCGAAAGACATACAAAAATGCCTGTGCATCAATCTCCACGCAGATCGCCAGGTGTACATTGATATTTTTGCTTGCTTCGGTGTTTACATCACGGTTAGGCAGCCCGATGGTAACCTGGAATTAAAACGATATGCATGCATCTACATAGTTACATATAGTTACATACATAAGTATCAATGTCCACGCATATTGAGAGATGTACCTTCCCTTTTTGGTTTCCGCACAGACATAGATAAACAAGTAAGATATATGCTGAGTGTTGCAGTTTCGTTGCCAAGGCTGCCGGTTCCTCCGCGCCAGCGAGCGGCTTGCTTGAGCCAGTGAAGATGCATTACATATCTATTGACTCTGCGACGCCTGAGAGTCTGTTGCGTTCTTTTTTTGGGTATTCAGACACATGTGTCGAAGGCATGTCAAAATTTGCATGGGGCTGCCGGCCAAGAGTGTGACCTTGCCTGGGCCTCCTATGCCCCGTGAACTTGTGGAGACTGTTTCGACAGTCAGTCCCGAACCAGCGTGGGGTGTGGCGCTCTGTCCCATTTGCGTGGCATGTTCGGCAGCGCGGTACGCTGCAAGGATGCTGTGCCTCCTGTGGTTTGTACTCGGCGCAGTTGCGCATGGTTCAACTGCAGAGAGTTAGTGTTGCGTACCGACAGAAGGCCAGGGTCGGAGTCTGGATTGTTACTTGGTCAGTTAATGTGACAGACGGAAGCCAACATAGCTCATCTGAAGCATTACATTGCTTGCCACACTTGGCTAGGGCCCAAATACTTTCCACAGAAACCTGCCTCTGTCTGCCTGCATCTTCAAGAGCCAACAAGTCAAGAAGGTGAAGAAGCATGGCTTGAAGCCCCCTTCAGCTTCCCAGGGCATCTTGAAACGACCAGAAAAGTTCGTTGCCAAGAAGCAGCGGTCGACGCCAGATGCCATGAACTTCTACAAGAACTTACAAATATGTCATCGAGGTGGGCGAGTCGCACTTGAATCAATCAAAGCCGGACGCACTGACGCGCACGGACCGCATCCAGACAGATCATGTGGTGGTCTGGGCGGCCACCATTCCAAGCGCTCCACAGCGGTTCCTCTTCCGGGTGCTCAAACATCCAGAAGATGCATCCGCTGGACGACCTAGGGGCAAAGAGGAGATCTTGGAGTGTTTGCGTTTGCTCCAGATTCCTCGGATTCTGGTGACGGATGGCTGGAAAGCCACAATTGCTGCTGTGAAGCAGCTGACGCGGGAGCAAGGTTGGACTTACAAGGACTTGTGGCATGAGGTGGTGAACCACTCTGCTGGCGAGATTGTGAGCCGAAATGGATTCACAACAAACCACATTGAAAATCGCTGGAGTTTGGTGAAGCGTTGGATCAGAAAACGCATGGGTGGCCGCCTTCCATTGCACTCCAACCGAGAGAAGTGGACCCGCTTGCTGAACGAGTTTCACTGGCGCAAGATTGTTGCGCATGGCAATAGCCTGGATTTGGATTGGGGACATACCTGGTACGCACCTCTTGACCAGTCTTTGGAGGCGCTTCGCGTCTACTCCTGCACCATCGGAAAGTAAAAGTGGCTTTCCGCCAGATGTGCCGTAGCTGTTTTGCGTATGCATACGCCTGTTAGCTACAACTTCGTTGTGCTTTCCAAAGAGAATCCGCCTGCGATGCATGGATGCCGAAAAGTTCTGTTTCACGCTGCTTCCGGTTATCCTTTCATGCATGTCCTTCCATGTTTGCTCGCTGAGTGACCCTGCCTTCCATGCGATGCATCGATACGAATGTGCCTTCCTGAACAGGTTCCTCCACGATGACAATGTGGCTTCGGCTAAGTTCCTGAGCTGCATTGCAAGATGGTCCACACGGGGACATGTCCGTGCACATGTGCAAATATGCACAGCTGCACAGCTGCACACAGAGTCGCTGCGTGGATGCGCTGACTGCTACCCTTGTAGCTACCTCCCTAACCAGGATGTGCAAAGCTGCGCAGCTGCTACACATGAGTGCTTCTCGGTATACAGGAAGAAGGTCCAATCTAGTCCCCCCCATAGGAAACAATAACACATTATACTAGCCTCCAAGGGAAGCAAAACATCGAATCGTGCAATGTGCATGTGTTGCGTCTTTATGTCTCCGCTGCCATTTTCAAGGCACACATCAACGTGGCCTGTGCGTTTTCTTTTGCATGGCTGTCTAGCAGTAGCAGTTGCACAGGTTGACGCATAGAATTCCACGTGCCCATGTAAACGATGATTTTTTATGTAGCACGCATAGACGTGTGCATGGTGCTTGCCGTAACGCACAGCACACTGCGACGCCATGCAGCAGCCGCTAGCAAGCGTCATCGCCGAAAGCGCGGCTATGAGCACGCCTGGGGAACGCGCCCCTACCAACCCTGCGGCTCGCATTCCTCGGGAGGAGAGCCCTGTGACGCCCATACGTAGACCAGAAGGGCAACAGCTCTATGGCAATGATGCGATTTTCGTTGCGCCCACCACACAACTGGTTGACTACAGGCTTGCACGCGCAGAGGCTTGAAGACGAAACCATCACAATGCCCATCATTTTTAACATCTGGCAAGTATACTCTGATGTTCGCTATATGGGCTGTGGCAGGCGCTTTGTGCAAGCAACGTGTGCGCAGCACACTCCATGGTCTTTTTTCCACCGGAGAACTCTGGGTGGACCGTAACGTGGCAGTGGCGCGCGCAGTAAAAAAGAGGTGGCCCGCAGGGAGAGGGCGCAGGAAACTGGCGCGAGAAACCCTCGCAAAGAAGAACGCCCAATACGGGCTCTTAACCTATATATATCTATATATATATATACATACATCTATTTATCTATATATATATATATAAATAAATATATATATATATATATCTATATATTTATATATATGTGTATATATACATCTATATATCTATATATCTATATATATATATCTATATATCTATATATCTATATACATATATGTATATATCTAAATATGTATATCTATATATCTATGTATATATATATATATATACATACATACATGTATGTATATATCTATACGCAATGGGACACATGGCTATCAAAAAATAGAGAATATGTTGATGAACCAGTGGATGGAATCGTCATTTCCCTCGATTTTCAGAGATTTTTCAGTGTTCTCGCTGAGGCCTCCACTGGATTCGTTTCGCTGCAAACGAGCAGTCCAGACAAGTTGAAGCCACAGGCATGGCATCGGCAAGGCCTGCTGTGTTCGTTCTGGGAAGTTCGTGACAGGAAGTGAGTTCTCTCAGAGGCACTGCGCCGTTCTCAGCATCCAACTTCTACATTGAACAGAAACCTGGAATTCTCCAGTTGATGCTGGATCGATGCAAACTTTCACGTGCAAGTTCTGATGCCTTACTGAGGCAGCCAACAGCAGCGGAACATCCTCATCCGGTGCAACCATGCCGTACGTGCCTGGCTCAAATCTAGAGATGCATATCAAGTGAACTAATACAAATTGTTGTCGTGATGCGATTTCCTGCACAGGCAAGTCTGTCTTGCTGTTTTGCATTCTAGTATTTGAAGTCATGAATAAAAATCTTAGTCCTGAGTTGAAAGTTCCCAACATCTTGGGGCAATCCATGTAACATTCAACTGCACAAAATAGCTGAAGCAGGCACGACTGGAGAACACAAAAACAGAAAGTCAAACTGCAATGTAAACGCATCTTGCTTTTGGAGTGCTCAAGACACTTCCTCTTGGGCAAAGCAGGTGATCTCAAAACCCTGAGAGCAGCTGAGGCACTCGTCCTTGGTGCTGCAGCAGTGGGAGTTTGGACCTCACCGAAGTCAGCATTTGAATTTTCAGTTCGAGCAATGACTGCAGTATTTGCATGGCCCCTACCTTGGGTAATTATTCCAAGGGGGCATGTCACATCAGGAATAATTGATTTGGAATAAATAGTCAGCAGATCAATTTTTAATTATTCTGCCAAGGGGGTCTATTCTATCCCAACATGTTGTATGGAACAATTATTGTCAACATACCTCAGAATAATTAGCCATTGATGGGCATATAAACTCGGATGATAAGTAATGAATAGTTTTGATAGATTTTGAGCCATCACTTGAACAATAGATGACAATAGATGAACGGTGATGAAAGACGTAGGGAAAATTGTGCATCACCATGAAACACCCAGGAATTCTTCAAACCATTCATTGGATCACTACTGGAATGTTTTCCCAGATTATGTGCAATGGGGCTGGAATAATATCCAATTATTCCAAGGTATGCTGGCAGGGGGGGGGGCCATGGCAGGGGCCATGTATTTGCAATTTTGCTAACTGGGCTCAGAGTCTAAGAGCTTCTTTGCATGGTTTGTAACAGGCAGCTGGGTTGAGCCGAAGCGGACGTAAAGCCTGGACCTTAGTACTGGCTTGGCAGTGGTGCTTAGTCACATGTTTACCAGACATGCAAAGTACCAGACAGGCAAAGCAGTCCGAGCGTGACTGGCACTGAGGTGGGCCAGTCAAGGGCCTCAGCAGTGGTCCGCCATGCCGATGCCAATCGGCACCATTGGCCACGTTGACCACGGCAAGACCACTCTGTCTGCCGCAATTTCTCTGGTGTGCGGCCAGTTCCAGACCAAGTCACACCTTGACAAGTAATGCCAGCTTGCAAGGTGCTGCTTATGAAGAGAAGAATAAAGGATGAGACGGAACTGCTCGACACGTCGGTTTTGACATGAGGTTCAGCACGTCCGGTGACACTGCGCAGAAGTCCTATGAGGCAGACTCCTCAACTTTTGAATTGAAGAGCGTTAATCAGCACACACACACACGTTTACCTTGAAGCTGCAGCAGGATCAGGAAATACATAAATAGTGAATATTAATATTAATATATATATATATGATATTATACACATGATATATGATTGTATATATATATATATTACACACCCACACACACACACACACACTATACATTACACTATCCTATTTGTGTTTTTTGCTTCTTGCATAGTGCGTTCTTGGACAGGAGATTGACAACGCTCCAGAGGAACGCTCCCGTGGTATCACTATCAATGCCTCCCACATCGAGTACGAGACACCCAACAGGCTCCTCACCTCGATTTGCTTTGGTGTTGTTGAGTTCTTGCTTTGCATCAGCAGAGCTGACCCATGCCTGTTTCAACAATGCCGGTGTGAAGGCTTCCTCTGGAAGTGCATTGAGCCTCATTCAACAAGTTTTCTGTCAAAGAGTCAATCATGTGCGCGAGGNATGCCTGTTTCAACAATGCCGGTGTGAAGGCTTCCTCTGGAAGTGCATTGAGCCTCATTCAACAAGTTTTCTGTCAAAGAGTCAATCATGTGCGCGAGGCACTACTGCCACGTGGACTGCCCTGGACACGCAGATTATGTCAAGAACATGATCACAGGACGCGCGTTTGTGTATGGACAGTTGAGCAGTGGATGAGGGTCTCGATTGCCGGCTCCCATCCTCAACAGTGGCTTTGCCACCAATGTCTGAGGAGCATGCCAGATGGATGGAGGAATTCTGGTGATCTCTTCGCCAGATGGACCCATGGCTCAGACTCGTGAGCACATTCTTCTGTCGAAGCAGGCCANTGGAGGAATTCTGGTGATCTCTTCGCCAGATGGACCCATGGCTCAGACTCGTGAGCACATTCTTCTGTCGAAGCAGGCCAGAGCCACAGAGTGAGAGATGATTGAGATAACCCAAGACTCATGGCGCAACCAACATGAGAACAGTTGAGAATATTTGAGAATTTTGATGAATATTGCTAGCAAAAGACAGACACCGCAAACTCGCAAGGTGGGTGTGCCAAAGCTTGTTTGCTTCATGAACAAGGTGAGCGGTGTTCTCGTCATACCTGTCTGCATCAAAAATCATTGCCTTTTGATAAGATGTCTGGACCATGTACATTTCGTCAAAATTTAAGAAAACAGCTGCTTGTTGTCAGACGTCGTTGAAGTTGGTGCAGTTGCACAGAAGCAACAATTCCGACTGTCCAACTTCATGCCTTTTGTCAACAGCATTCTGCTCCCAGGTTGACATGATGGATGATGAGGAGCTTTTGGAGCTGGTTGAGCTGGAAACCCGCGAGATGACGGGAGCTCAGCACATCTGATTCTTCCTCTGAATGCATGATCAAATTATAGTATCAATGTTCAATCAGTGCCAAGCCCACAGTTGGGGCTCACAGATACTCATTGAAGACGTATGATGAGGTTGAGCCAATATGGCTTCCCTGGCGATGACACCCCATTCATCCAAGGCTTTCCAAATCACGTCCAAGAACCGTGAACGTTCAATTTGTTTGTGGAAATCTTCAACTGTTTCATGGTGTTTTGTTCGCACATGGATTCTTGAAGGATCTGCCTTGCAAGCCCTCGAAGCAATGAAGAGCAATCCAGGAACCAAGAAGGGCACACCGCTCAGCAGAGTGACTAAAGCAGTTATTGCCTTATACATATGCAGGTCAGCCTACAATGCAAGTGACATGTTGGTTGAAGTTTAACAACCTATGCAAGCCTGAGGTGATGACAAGTGGGTTGACAAGATCCTGGAGCTCATGGAGACAGTGGATGACTACATTCCGACCCCAGAGCGTGACACTGACAAGCCATTCCTTTTGGCTGTGGAGGACGTGTTCTCAATCTCAGGACGAGGAACTGTGTGCACTGGCCGAGTTGAGCAGGGTATTGTGAAGAAGGGTGACGAAGTGGAGATTTTGGGCCGTGGCAAGAAGCCTCAGAAGTCCGTGATCACCGGCATTCGAATGTTCAACACAGACCTCCCAGAAGGCCCAGCTGGCTACACGGTCGGCGTGCTGTGCCGTGGTATCGAGAAGGATGCAGTGTTCCGCGGTCAGGTGATTTGCGCACCAGGTGCCACGACAACTCACACCAAGTTCAAGGCCAACATTTACTTTGCAAAGAAGGACGAGGGTGG
>BGPT01001203.1:50933-69773 GCA_003297045.1 Symbiodinium sp. clade C Y103 | reverse complement strand
AGTTGACCCAGTGCATGAAGTCTTCGAGTGAGGCTTCCGCATGCCAGTCCTTCATGGATGCGTTGAAGGCTTGCCAGCAGGGACAGTGAGCCAACAGTCTTCCAGATGGCGCCTTGAGATCTGGTTGCCTTGTCGGTGGCTTGACAGCAGTTTTGGGCTGCAAGACAGAAGAGATCTTCATCCTTCCAGAGCCATGAGTTTCTAGGCAAGATTTCATGGTTCCAGAAACCATACTGAGCCCTGCAGGGCAAAAAGGGTGGCAGCAGTCCAGAGCATTTGTCAAGTTCTTGAGCTTTTCCCAAAGACGTTTCTCAGTGTGCTGTGTGTTGCTTGCATGAGAAGACTTGTTGAGAGGGAACAGATTTTGGACCGGCGTTTCAGCATGTTTCAGCACTATACTATTCTGCCTATTCTGCCTTCTTTCTGCTCCGTTTGGCAGGTGGCTGACCGACTCTGGCACACTCACTGTGCCCCTGGTCTAATCCATCAAGATCCAGAAATCATGAAAACCGCTTCGCTTTAAAGGAAAGCGTTGTTTTTCAGCTTTAATCTCAGGATCTAGATACTTCTCTGTGGCAGCCACAAGTTTTTGTCGTATCACTCGAGGCATTGAAGTGAGAGAAGTAAGACCGGCCAGTGCTGTGGTGAAAAGAGTTTGCAATTTTTTCATATTTTCAAGTTCACATGTGGCGTGCGTGTGGAAAGAGTTTGCCTGCAATGCAGAAACTGTGTGATATTGGTTTAGTGGTACCCACAGAGAATGGGAGCTCGCCCTCGCCGCAGAAATCCTGCTTAGCGAACCCTCACGCTACAACATTTGCATGGCGCATTTTATACAGCAACATACAGCATTTGTATGGATTGTTCATACAGACATCATTCATCCTCATTGGGACAAATACAACTCTTGAGGACCGGCTTCAGACCTGATAACACCCGACAAAGTTCAAGTAAAGTAGGGATAGTGCTGACTTCTGAATGCAGTTCGGCATTACACGTCTAATCATTTCCATGATGAGCTGAATGCTTGTCAGAATCCTAGACCATGAAGCTGTGAAACTTCAGTGCCTAATCTAGACAGCCGCGACAGAGTCGCTTGTGCCGATGAATAAGAGAAGTGAATATTGTTCAGGCATTCATGCCACTTACCTTTCAATGCTGACACTTCAGGCTCCGAATCTATGGTACCTGACGCTAGAAGGCAAGGGTGCCCGCTCACTATGGAACAATCCTAGCAGAAGCATGCAGCTACATTGACGGGTGCAACACGGTAGAATTTTGGGTTATGATGGGGATATAATGGCAATATGAGGGGAAACCAATTTTACGCATAATTGCAGGATATGCCTTTGGCTGCAAGTTCGTATGCCTTTGATTGGCACTGAATGTCAATTTCAGCCTCGTGCACAGATGTGTAAAGTCATTTTCACGGTGATTTCCACATTTGCATAAAGGACAGTTGCAGAGAGCATTCCTTTCCCTCCAGTGACATCAATTCCTCTTTCGGTCGCTGGGGTCTTGTTCATCATGTAAGCTTCATGTTTGCCTGGCATTTGAGCAGCACCATGCAGCACCCAAATTCCTTCTAGGTGCAGTGGCGTTAGACGGAGGTGCCTATTGAGCTTGACCTTCTTCGCAGTTCAAGCCCAAGGCATCAGCTTGGGTTGTAATCGATATGTAAGGGGTAAGATCATCAGCATTATCATGGGTATATTCATATACAGTAATTATATATGATTATATATATAATTATATATATACATGTCACTATGTATGTATAGTGGGTGCAATTGCGAAACCAGTATAGTTATGACTGTTCCAACCACCATCAGCATCAGCCGAGGTTGCAAGAGCCAGGAGCTCTACACTGCTGTCGCAAGGGCTGCTCCCTGACTCCTTCACAGCTGCTGCGTTAGATCAGGCATGGCCATCCTTGGCCCTGCTCTTGTGACAACAAAAAGAGCTACTTGTACTGAACATCAGGAGTTCACGAAACAGAAACCTGATATCTAGTATGCTCTATGTTTCGTTTCTTGACTGCGCCAGGCCCAGTTTGGCCTTTTGGATGCCAAGGCCGGATTGCAAGATTTTCAGACAAGTACATATATGGAGCCATATATGTATATAGGAACATCATGTTCCAAAGTCCGCATAACAAAGACGGCAACTTGCGGTAAAGTTCACTTGGCAGGCAGACTTTACTTTATCCCATCCCTTGTCACTGCGTGGGTCAAAGGCTGGAAGGGTTTCGGAGTTTCGTATTGTCAAAGTTTTTTTTCCAAGTGCCAGAGTGCTAACTTTGGGCTCTGCGCATGAGGAGCACGCCACGCTAATGTCTGAGATCAATTCAGATGCTCAAGTGCAGGACCGAAGCCACACTTGAAAGTGAAGCATCCTCCTGATTTCTTCTGTCGTATCCTATTCACTTGTAGCTCACCTGTCCCTATTCCACCGTCGTCCTACTCAGAGTTGCGCCTTGTGTCAACAGCTTCCAACTTGCAGCCTTCGACCCATCCCACCCCATTTGGAGGCATAGCGTTGCGCAATTCAACACTGAACATGGTTTAGTGTAGCGCAATTTTGTGACAAATTGCTGTTACAAAGCTGAAGTACATGGTAATGCAGGGCCTCCCCCATCCACCGCATGAGATTCGCGCCATTGTTGAAGATGGTGTCAGCGTAGCATCACACTTCCCATGTGTTTGATTCTATAGTTCGCTTTGAGGGGAGGCATTTTGTGCCACAAGGTTTGACGGGAAGGCCTTCCATGACCAGTGTCTGAAAGACTGCGCTCCGAAGCAGCATAGACTTGCTACTAGGAGGACAAAGGTTCACAGTTGATCCATCCCTCTTGAAATGGTTTACTCGTCAGGTCTGTCGTCTGTGCTGCTTTGTGGAAGTAAAGCCAAGCTGCTTCTTCCAACTCAACACCAAAGCCAGACTATCGTGGACTTTGGCCGGTTCCTCCCTTTTTTTTTGCGGAAAAATCCAAAAAAATGGCAAGTTCGAGTATAGACTCATAGATCATTGTGGATCCCCATTTTCCTACTGCATCTCACAACCCCAGGAGATGAAGTCCATCGGAGTGCTGCAGCAGGCAGAACTGGAGCTTGCGCAGGTGCCCGTTGTTGCAATGTCTTTGGGGGGCCATGGCATGCCATAGTTTTGTCGAAAGATGTGGTATCCCCCAAATCCACGGGTTTAGCATTTATCAATATTTATCATCACATTCCATTTCTCATCTGTTGTTTGCTAATTATGTTCATCATATTCCATTTCTCATCAGATGGCATGTTCAGTGTTATATCCCAACTCATGGAGGTTAATCCGCTAGCTATATCCATGATACTGCATTATTATTAGTTATAACTAACCCCAATAATAACCTCCATGGTTGTATCCATTGATAAGCCCTGGCCTGCAGCCCCCATCCATCGCAGGCAACTGCTGACGAAGCTGCAGCGGAAGCGCTGGCTGCAGAGGAGTCGACAACTGAGCCGAGCCAAGAGAGTGGCTTTGGGCTGCGAATCATGTGTAAGTATTGATGTATATTGATTTATACTGATAGTATGTGTACTGTATATTTAATGTGCATTGACGTATACATAGAAATATAGATAGAATACATACATGCATGCATGCATGCATACATACACTGATTGAATGCTTCCTATATACTGAATTCCGGGATTCGGAGGCACTGCACCAATATTGCCATAAATACAGGATAGAACTGATCCAAGATAGAACCGTGCGAACATTCCACAATTGATGTCTTTGCTGATTCCGGCTTCATCGAAGGTTGCCAGTGGTCATCCGAGTCCCGCAAGTGGTCCAATATCAGGACCATGGAGGGAGAAGTTAGTACCGATGCCATGGGATATATTTTGGATCCAGACCGCGTGCCTGCGGAGCTGGAGCCCTTCAAGGATAGACTCAGCAAGAACTTCTTTGAGGTTCGCAAGCGCATCATTAGTTTCATCAAGGAAGACATCATCCCTGGAATGCCGATGTGTGCCACTCAGTACAGGGAAGAAGTGAAGAAGGTGAAAGATCGCAAGCCTGCATCGCCATATGAAGATCCCACATACACCAATCATGCAGTGTGGGCAGCATCCCCGCCCATTTTCGATGAGCTTCGACAGAAAGCAAAGGCAAGAGGTTTGTACAATTTCTTCTTACCAGAGGTGGGCAAGCTCAGTGTATTGGAGTATGCCCCGATTTGTGAAATCCTTGGAGCGTTTGGCTTGTGCAATGTTGCAATGAACTGCACGGCGCCTGACACCGGAAACATGGAGGTGTTGGAAAAGTTCGGTACGGAGGAGCAAAAGAAGCGCTGGCTTGTGCCGTTGCTTGAGGGCAAGATTCGCTCTGCTTATGCCATGACAGAGCCAGGTGTCGCAAGTAGTGATGCTACAAACATCAGTGCCACCATCACTCGGGATGGGGATGAGTATGTGATCAACGGCCATAAGTGGTACATCAGTGGTGCGTGCCGCCCGGAGTGTAAGCTCTTCATTTTCTTGGGACGGTCAACATCCAATGAGAAGAATGAGAAGCGCCATTCACAACATTCCATGATTTTAGTGCCCCGAGATGCTGAAGGTGTGCACATCATCCGACCCCTGGCAGTGTTTGGTCACATCCATGATCATGCTGAGATTTTATTTGAAAATGTGCGGGTCCCTGTGAGCAACATGCTGCTGGGTGAAGGTCGTGGCTTTGAAATTGCCCAAGGCCGGTTGGGTCCTGGTCGGATCCATCACTGCATGCGCACCATTGGCACAGCAGAACAAGCTTTGGATGCGATCATCCATCGGGTTCATCAGCGTGTGGCCTTTGGAAAACTCCTTGCAGATCAGGCGACCATTCGTCAAACTATTGCAGAAGCAAGAATGGACATTACCAAGTCACGTCTCCTATGCTACCTAGCTGCTGTACAAGCAGATGATCATGGTTTCAAAGCAGCGAAGGCCTTCATTGCAATGACCAAGGTCGATGCGCCTCGAATTTGTCAGAAAATTATCGATGAGGCGATCCAGATTCACGGGGCACATGGTGTCAGCCAAGATTCCCGCCTGACGGATTTGTACCACCACGTGCGCCATGTGCGCTTGGCGGATGGACCGGACATAGTGCATCTCAACACAATCGCCAAGGAGGAATTGAAGAGAAGGTCCTCAGTGATGGGGATGTCAGTGAGTGGCAACAACAAAAATGTAAAGAAATTTGGCAAGTTCGACCACATAGTTCCCAAAGTGCGTGCTCGTCTCTGAGACTGTGCACATCTTTCTGTGGTGGCTTGATGTATTGAAGTCAAGTGAGTAGATATTCTTCATTAGCCGCGGTGAATATGTTTATCATCAATGGTACAATGAGACCAAATACGACGTATAGTGGTGTATATAGCAGAAGACTATGTACTGTATATACAGACTCAAAGAAAGAGGGTCTGCGCGCAGCAGCCATCTTCAATTTCACTGACCCACGCCAATCATGCCTTCATCTTGATTTGACAGTCAACCAGTGCCAACCAGCTAGACTCTAGACATTTTCAAACATTGAGTCCCAACCAGTCCACAAGGTTCAAAATGTGAGGTGTTAAGATGTGTTAAGATGTGTTGAGGATCATTTTGTTCGGTTCCAATACTTTTGATCCATTTCTCCACTGCGATGGTAACTGAGGCTCCGCAAGGCTGATGAAGCATCGGCCCGAGCCAAAGCCTTGTCCAATGCCTTGACCAAGGGCCAGGTGCGCGCCCGCTTTGCGCGTCCCAGGAATGGTTCGGGTGTTTTTTTCACCCATGCACTCTGGTAATTTAACACAGCTATGGGAAAAAATGCCTGTTTGAATGATTTATAGAGGATTACAGTACCTGTTGAACACAGTGATTTCTATAGAGCTCTTAGATTACTGTATTTCACATGATTACTACCCACTGAAGAAAACTTGGGATGCACCCCGAAAAGGGGATTGCAATAGACGATTTGAGCGGTTGCTAAAACCCTGGTTGATGGGTTATTACAGGGGGTTGCACTACATGGTTACTGCGGACCACTATGACCATGATGCCAACCAGTACAGTGTAAAGGGGCTGTCTCAATATGTGGTTACCCTTTTTTTTGTGGCTATTAGACAATGATGATCAATGATAGTCAACTAGGGGATTTAGATGGAGAGACATACCGTACCCATTTCGGCAGCTGCTTCTTAAATTCTGGATAATTCTGGAGTTTCGTTGATGGACGCAAAATTACTGTGATTCTTCACCTTTTCCTTCACGGTCTCAACGCCACCTTCAGTCATTTTCCCATTCAGTGAGGCTTTGGAAACACACCTGGCTCCAACTAAGGTAGAAGAGCTAATGGAGATCCTGAAGGTGCCATTTTCGCCAGACAAAGACATCGTGCCGAGTGATTCCAAGGCGGGGTACTGAAACATGGAAACCTGGTAGCAACGACAAGAATGAGTGGTTTGTTTTTGTTTTTGCTCATGTTTTCCCGTGTTTTGCCATGTTTTGTCCCAACTTTTCCCAGGCCATTTTACTGAGCACGCAGACTGGGGTGCTTCAAGCACCAGAAGACCCGGTCTGTCCCTGAGTCCGGCACCGGAAGGAGATTCCAAAACCTGTAGAGGTTCCGCTCTGGTTGAGGCAGCAGCCCAAGGCAATAGCACTGATTCCAGCGCAAGGACTCCGCAGATGCGGCAGTTCAGCGTTGGCTGGTTTTCTGCGTCATGATTGTGGTATGCCATGGTGCTCCTGTTGGGCGCTGCAGGATGTGTGATCCAAGTGTTGGTCTCCCGTGCAAAGCGCAGAGGGTGCACGGCTCGGAAGATGCCACAGAATCTTGGTACAGGAAGGTTTTCATAGCGGCATCAAGATCCATCAAGATCCATCAAGAGTCCTTCGTTCCTCGAAAGTTTCTTGACATGTCTGTGACTTTCTCGGCTCCAGAATCTTAGACTTACGCAAACATCTGGTACTATTATTTCAGGGGAGCCCCTCCCTGACAGTGAGCAATGGTGGGGACAGTCAAGGCCCGGACCCCATGGGTCAAAGCGGTGAACCCCTGAACAACATGAAATTACCTGGCTGAATGGAGGTTCAACCTCCAAATTTGGTGTAATAGGTATTGACCAATCACCATATTGTGGTTTTCTGTGTTTTTCTTGGTTTCAAGATATTTCAACCAAAGTTGCAGCTAATTCTGGCAGGCAATCCTTCTTGTGCTGACCTTTTCTCTTTGCTCCGGCTCCGAGATAAAGACACTGCGAAGTGTCGATGCGGGAACCTCAGGCTCCCAGCAGTTGGATGACACAAACCGACCTCCAATGTTGACATCTCTGAGGTGAAAGGCAATGATGAGAACCATACTGAGATTGGCATAGTACTGCTGAGTCCATCGTTTCTGACACAAGCCCTTCAGGTGTGGCCGTGTGAAGCATTAGGACCAATCCTTATCTAGTGAGACGGCAGCAAAGGAAGACCTTCTGGCAGTTGGTGGCGGTGATACACATCATTTCATATCCACAAATAAGGATGGTGGGTCGGACAGATATCACATTTATTTCGCATCAACAATCCGTCAAAAATCCGTTCATATCCCATTCAACATCCATTACTATCCCACTAATCATTGGATAGGTATAAGGGAAAATCTACAGGAAACCATGGTTTTTCCTATGAAATATGGAGGTTTCCTGTAAATTTTCCCATTGAACATCCATTACTATCCCTCAATGGATTGGTTAATGGGAAAATTTACAGGAAACCCCTATATTTCATGGGAAAATCTATGGTTTCCTGTAGATTTTCCCTTAAACCAATCCAGTGAATCCCACTAAACATCCATCCAAATCCCCTAAACATGGCATATCTTTGCCTTCCATGTGGCCGTTTTTTCGGTCAGGCTCCAGGCCCCATCACCAAGATCCAGATTCGATGGCCCACTCCAGGCGTCAGCGGTTGGGGGATTTGGTTTTTAATGGGGACCACAGGAGATAAAAATAATTGGATGGACCATCATTTTCTGGATCAAACTGGTCAATGTTTGATGGTTTCTGGATCATTTCATCAACTTTTTGGTTATTTTTGGATGTTGAACATGTTGAACCATCCATTTTGGAGGATCGA
Source organism: Symbiodinium sp. clade C Y103 (assembly GCA_003297045.1). Taxonomy (NCBI): domain Eukaryota; class Dinophyceae; order Suessiales; family Symbiodiniaceae; genus Cladocopium; species Cladocopium sp. clade C. The sequence continues at coordinate 61,638 of BGPT01001203.1, read as the reverse complement.
TTTTACAACAAACCATCCATTATGCCATATTGGGATGAATGAGATTCACCACCCAGTATGTCCTATGATGGTCCATAGTTGATGCCCCCTCAAAACAACCAAAATGTTGTTTATTTGCTCCATCCAAATAGATCGGGTATCCCTTAAATGAGATAAGTGGCTTGATCTGAAAATGGGGGACCCTATGGCACCCCAAAATCTCATGGTTTACGATCAGCTTCACCATTAAAATGGTGTTGCCTAAAAACAAGCCTGCATTTTAAAGACGCGAGAGTGAAGAAGGGAAGCGACCACCTTCAGCTCGCGCTTCAGGCCAGTTGCTGTCTCACATGGCCGTGTTTGCTGGCATCACGACAGTTGCCGCATTTCTATTTAGGCGCAGTTTCTGAACATGGTAAGAAAAATCGCAGGCGTTGGGCACACCTGAACTGAGACTTTCAACTGCTGTTGCGAAATTGTCAAGGGGTGGAAGCATGTGCCCCAAATCACCAGAAACATGTCCAAGTTCCTCCACCTCTCAGGCGCTTTGTGCCATGGCCGGAAGTGGATGAAACTTTGATGGCAAAAGAGAAGCTCACCTCCTGGTCATCCGGACCATTCGATTGCTTTCAAGACGCAACCACATGCTGTTGGACACGTCCCAGAGCTGCAGATATGTCATGTTTTTTTTTTTTGCAAACACCTGGGAAGGTGTCCCAATGTCCTAATGAAGAGCAACTATCCATCCTAAACTTGACTGTCTGTTTGCCTTGCATTGTTGTCGAGCCGAGCTTCCTTTCCATTCTTCTACATTCTTCCATTGCACGAGAAATCTTTGCAACCTCCAAATGTGGAGCCATAGTTTCACGAACGTGCCATTCCTGGCGGCCTTTTTCCATCCAAGTCTTTTGCCCGGGAGTTCGATGGGCTGGAAATGTGGACATGGTGGGTCTCTTGTCATTTTGGCCGGCCTTCCTTCTGTTTCTGCTGTTTGAGCTCCTTGCGATGATTCCCTTGGGCGGCTGCTGTTTGTGTGGTTGGATTGCTGTGCTCACCTACTACCGTCCGGGGGCCCAGGGATGGCCGATGGCACATTGCTCTGATGTCATGTAGAATCTTGCCGAACATCAAATATCATCAAAATATCATGACATGTCCCTAGAAATCCCAGTTTAGTACTGATCTATTTCTTTGGTATATTTAACACATGGGGGCAGGGATTAGTAAGCAGTGCCAGGATGCTCCAGTCTCTGGCACAGGCAACAAGTTGAGAGTAGCCTTTGGCATGGCCGGCTCGAATGAACCAACCACAGCAGCTTGGAGCAGAAATTCAGACCGGTGCATCAATTTGGGATACTTTTGCATGCGCCTGTTTGTTCCTTCTCCAAACATTTTCGGTAAGTACCCATATTTTTCCCCATAGTTTTCCCCATAGTTTTCCCTATGGCTTCCACCATCTTTAAAACCCAAACAGCTCTGCATGTCAGCGCCCCAGATCTGTGGCGACTGCGTCTTCGTGACCTGTTGTACCTGTTGCGCCATCGCGCAAGAAGCCAGACATGTGGAAGCGGCCGCCATCGTCAACCATGAGGCCATGCCGGCTATAATGAAGGTGAAACATGGGGATTATAACATGTTATACTCATTAAAAAACCATCATGAAAAATGGACTATGTAATGGATACTTGGATGAATTGGCAACATTGTGAATAATAATTGACGCAATAATATCTATTTTGTAGCCAACAATCTTGGATGAATGATCACAACAATCAACCACCTCCAATTTAAGACGAAATGGTCGCTAGGAACCCTCAACCAAATGGATCTAAATGGGAGGTTATTATTGGGTTGAACGGTTTACCCATGGGCGGATGAACACCTATAAATCCAAGCTACTTTGATGTGGACACAAGGGTACATTGATTTTGACCAGTTGTAGCTATACATGTCATACTATATATGTAGATATTTGTGTAGGTATATGTTGGGTGGTATGGGCGAAACAAAGTATATATATCATAATTAATATAACTGGTGCTGTTTAAGAAATGTATCTGTGAAGAATGTGACATTCCAGGCTGCAACACATATGCAACCGAGATGCCGCACGATGCCGCCATATTAGCTGGGATCACCCACGTCAACATGGCACAGATCCACCGGCCTGGTCATCCATGGAGGGGGTGATGATTTTTCACCCATCCTGATGGTTTAAAGAGGCTTGAAGCCTTGTTTCTTTTTCTCCATCGTTCAATGGCCATAGAATGGGGGCGAAACTGTTCATGGTGGGGGGGGGCCATTTTGATCCGTAACCCTGCCTGCTGTTACATGACACGCCAGTCATGAGCTCAGCGGGTGTCAGGCTACAGCTGCTCAGAGGCCACTGTTGGCACCACAGCAGGAAGCTGCACCGCCCGCGTAGAGTCGGCGTAGAGCGATGCCGATGTTAGCTGCAGCACAGTCGCTGTTCCAGCTGCTTTAACGTTCAGAAAAAGGATCGAGTGGCAGATGGCAGATGCAACAGCCGGCAGCTCCCCAAAAAAGTGGGGATTGAATTGAAGAAGTATATTGTGACATGTTTTGACTGGTTTCAAGCCTTCTCATAGCTTTGACAACCTTGGATCAAGGTCATCACCTTTGACTACCGGCTCTCTATGGGCGCTGGCTATGCGGAATGGGTCACCGGCTTCAGCAATCACAATCTCCGCATAGATGCAAACACACTCAAGACATGTCTGAGGCTAGGTTGATTTTAATTGTACATATGTAATATATATGTATATACATGTCTATCGTGTGTCTATCATATTTGGGTCCTGTGTTTGGCTTGGTTTCTCTTGGTGCTTGAGGCAATCCAAGTCTAAACTCCTGTGGTGCTCCTTCTACACTTGAGGCTGCGCTCATCACTTTGTGGGTCGCAAGTGTTTGGTTTGCCTGCTGTGCGCGAGCCTCAGGCAGATGATTCTGGCACGTTCAACACCTTGTCATTCGCGTTTTTTTTGGGAAGTGCTGAGTTCTGCAACTGTGGTTTGCATCAGATCTGTTGCTGTCCAGCTCTCAGCAAGCCCAGCATGTCGCAGCTCAAGAAGCTCAAAGTTCAAGAGGATCAGATATTTTACTCTTGAGTTCCTTTGAAACTAGGATACTCCCAAATCCACTGGTTCGTCATGGTTTTCATTCATTGTTCCTATTCAAATGGCCAGAAATTGGGGGTCCGAAATTTTTGGACATTGTACCAAGGCCAATGCTGGACTTGTGCATCCTTGGTCTTTCTTGCCCTGGCGACGACCACAACAGTCATGAAAGGAGCTTGATCATAGCGAAACCAGTCTCAGCTGAAACCCTGAAGCCAGGGGAAGCACATCAGTGGAGTCTGTAGAGTGTTGCATCCTTCAAAATCACAGGTGACACCCCACCCTTGGACAGCTGGGTCATGCTGGCTCTCAGTGGGAATATTGTCATCATCAGACTCCATGGTTTGACTGTTCCACTCAAAGTGGTATCAGCAATCAGCGCCGCTACGCGCGGGAGGTCCACAAAAAGGGGCTGTGACTTAGAGCTGTTCAAACACTGCGCGTTTGGCTTCTCGGTGTTCAACATTTTGCTTTGTCTCAAAATCATGGAACCCTAAATCGCATGGTGGATCATCTTTTTCCCAATTGTTTGTTGGCCCATATATTGTGGTGTCCTCCTCCGTTTGCAAGATATTGTTGTGAATCTTTGTGAATTAGATGAACTATCATGACTTCTCCCGTTAAATTGTGGTTGGTCCATGATGTTCCCCGTACCACTTTGAGACATCCATGCAATTAAACATACCCCAGGTGATTGGTTATCATCGGGAGTTACACCACCTGGCTTATGGGGGATGACCCACAGTAGGGAAATCAACCAACTGAGCCATCCGCAGCATCTGGTCTCATTGGTCGGTGTGGGTGCAACAACCCACGTGGCGTGCTGAGTTTTCCACTTGTTTTTGGTGGCTGAATCAGCTGTCTCGGAAAAATGGTTGGGGTCCAGCAACCATCAATTTTTCAACAATAAAAAGCACAGGTATTTTAATTGTTCTTGGCAATTCCCAAAGTCTGAGTCTGGACATCGCAATGTCACATGAGCAGTGCCTGGCAGTGCCTGAATTTGGTGTGGGGATATCAATAGTAGCAACCAGATTGCACAATGACATGCCCGAGATTATCATATAGAACAATCCAATCCAATCGCTAGTATGATCCAACATGAGTAGTGACCAGTTGACCCTTGTTGACTGCTACAAGGCATCGGCCTGTGCCCGAAGACTCACGGGCACGCAAGCCTCAGAGGTACCACTAATGGGCCTGGTGAATGGGTTTTAAGCACCAAACATACACTACAGTGATGGAACAAAAGTAATGGGTACTGAACTTGTTTTTTTGACTGGTGCTGATTGTTGACCCACATTGGTCGTTTGTTGGTATCAAAGCATCTGTTTTTGTAAAGTATGATAAAAGTACGTATTCCGATAAATGATAGAACCATATCAGGAAAAAAAGGTGTGTGTGTATATATATACCATTTTATAACCCAGATTCAATGGTATCTTGACAACCCTATTCAATGGTTAGTCGCATTGACAACCCCATTAATCATTGACTGAAGATTGGCCCCGCCACCAACCCAGGATGTTTTCGTGAATCATTTTCAAATTCATTGATGAATAATTCTGACATAGCCAACCACGGTTGCTCGCTAATTCGTGCGCAGATGGCTCGCCTACGCTCTATCTCGATGCATTTGCTGATCATGTTCATACTCAGCCGCTGCCTTGGCAAACAATAAGGAATTTAAATGTAATTAGGTTATATTAAGTTCAGATATTCTACTGCACAGAGACATGCTGCTGAACTTCTTTTCTGTTCCAGTTTCCACGAGACCATTCAGCGTTGAATCACGATGTGCACACAGCCCACTTCGTAGCATGTGGTCGCTGTCCTTATCTTTCTTTGTCCTATGTCCACAGAATCCAGTTGCGCTATTCCAAGAATTGTTGATCTCCTACAAGTCAAGATTCAGAACATGTGTAACTCTTGCAACTACGTGATTCTTGACTGCTGCAATGGTTTGCACATGTTTGCACTTTGAAGTACTGTATTGCCCCACTGTTGCTCAGGTCAGCTTCATACCGCCTCCTCATTTCGTTCCCTGTCCAAGCGTGGACTTCTGACACGTCTCAAATCAGGGCAAGTGAAATCCCTCTGCAAGCGGTCGTTGAGGTTCTGAGCCAGCACCAAAAGAAGACCCAGCAGATCCAACGGAAAACCTTTGCAGGTGGCGAGTGGTGTGTAAATGTGACTGAGGTGACCTTGCCCTTTTTTGAAGAAAACAACATCAATTGAAGTTGTACTTTCTATCTTGCAACATTCTTGCAACTTGATGTGTGGCAGGGCAAGTGAGGTTCAGGAGGATGAGTTTGCGTCATCCCTGCCAGTTTTGCAAACGCATAGCCTCATAGCTGGTTTCAAACAATGCCACTGCAGCCAGGCCAGCTCCTTCTGGGATGGATGGCGTGTTTCAGGTTCCCAGGGTTACAAGTTTTGTAGGTCGGCAAAAATCAAACAACCATGGATATCATAGATCATCCAGATGTAGCAAACCCCAAACCCTAAACCATACCACTTTTTATCGGAAATGGATGGAAATGGGTGGTGCAAAACCATCAGCAATTGGAGCTTAGCGATAGGGTTTACAAGGAGAACCACATTACCCAGCAAAATAGATCCCATTTGCTGCTATTATATATATATATATACATATACATATATGTATATGTATGTATAACTAAATTCAAATTTCTTCTTTGCGCTGAGATCTTGGATCTCATCCCCAGGACGCTCGACTCGTTGGCTCCTTTGTGCTGGGGATTGCCTTCATGCACGCGATGGAGGTGAGATCATCAACCGATTTTAGGAGGTACTGGGTAAACGATGGTCAATCATTTTGTTTGGGGCGGATCCAAAATTAGAGACACTTTCCACTGGATATCCAAATTGTGGGTTCCAGGGATTCCAGATTTGAACCTTTTTGCAGCATTTCCTCTGTGGAAGGTGCTGAAACCAGGACGAGGAGGCGCTGAAAAAGAATTTTGGAAGCAGTAATTCAAATGTGGCAAACCCGATAAGCATCCAATTTGGGAAGGCTTATCCCATCCATTTCTGGCAATTTGGGGCGGGTTTCTTACTGGATTTACGAGATTTACCAGGATGCAGAATATTTGTGGAGACTTGAAACAATTTGCAGCGTGACCCTGGACTATCGTGGACCTTCATCACTTTGAAATCTTTGCTTTTCGAGGTGCAGCACGAAAGTTTGAACTCTACCCCTATGTGCTGCGGAGCCGACATGTTTTGACGCCTGAGGCGGCAATAATGGCACCAGTTGCTTGGCAAAACATGGTCGACTTCAGGTGAAACAGCTACAGGGTAAGACTGGAAAGAGTGAGTCTGCTGCTCAGTGAACGGCTGTTCGCTGCCTCTGTCCGCGAATCCTCTACTTTCAGAGCACCCACCCTCATGCAGGTCTATTAGTAGAAACATGACACATTTTCTTTGGCCCCCTTTCATGCATGTTTTTTTTCCCAACTTCTCTGTATACATGTCCTGAGTGTGTTTGCGAGGCTTCAGCTGTGCATCTCTCCTTTTATCATATTTTGAACATTTAATTTTCCAGTCTCAGAGATCTATGGATCACGATCTATTCCGAGCGTCTTGAGCACATCAATCAAATCAACCACCGAACAACTAACAGCTTGAGGTTGCGAGATTGCTAGCTTTTTGTCTCTATCCTTTACTGCTGCCACTCTGCCATGTTTTGAAGCAGAAGGGCCAGCAGGTTGTGACATTGCCACCTGTCACATCGCCTGCTTTGCCAACTTGTTGAACTTGAACTCGAATGTTGTTTGCACTTGCACTTGTGCAGGTCAGAGCAGGCTGAGAAAGGACCAGAGTGAAGTGGTTTAATGGGAACATAAGTGAACTATATATATATATATTTATTCAGAGTAGATCGCTGGTTTGAACAGTTTTGTGAAACCTGCGTGGAGATGCTTGCAGGACACAAAGGAAACGGGAAACTCTCTTTGCAGCTGTATGGAAAGCCGATCAGCCGCACAAAGAAACCACTTCCGCACTTCCGACGCATTGCTCAGCCTGTTAATTATGGACAGTGCATGCGGACATTTGCTCACACCAACTAAGGATTCTGCCCTCTGCAGCTGACAGTCTTCGCATAATTGCGAGGCTGGTACTCAAGGCGCAATTGACTGAAGAGTCAGAGTCGCCGCAGTCCATATCTCAATTCTATATGGGAAAAAAAGGATATTGGACATATTTATTTTGAATATGCGAAATTATATGAAATTGTATTATGGCATGATTTGCGACTGAAATTTTCCATTTATGTGAGCAACATCGAAAACCTCTAGGAAAGAATTTTATATAAATGATCCCCTTTGAAATTTCCCTTATAAAATGGAAGGCCCATATAAGGCCGACTTTAGGGGTCATTTTATAGGGATTTTATAGCATGGACTAATGGTACCTTACTATATTGTAATACTAAAAAAATTGATAATTTAGGTATCCCCGTTGAAATTTCCCCTATGAAATGGCTGGCCTGAATACCTATATTACTATATGAGTTATTTTGTAGGAAATTACTTTTCCTACCCAGCTATTTTATAGCATATACTAATTCGGAAAGCCTGAAGGCCTATTTTAGGATTATTTTGTAGGGATTCACTTCTACCCTGACATATTATATGAAAAAATAAATTGAAAATGAAGGCTTAAATTTACTATTATATAGCAGTATTGAAATGTAATTTTAAAATCGCTTGGGTTGGGGCTGTATTTTACAAGAAATCTTTTGATTTTTTATGGCAATTGATAGTTTTGGAGCCTTGGAATTTTATGGTTTTTATGAACCTTGGATTTCTATGTTTATATTTATGAAATTAAATATTTTTTTAAAATTAGAAACAATTGAAATATTTATTTTTATTTAATATTATGATAATTTAGAAACATATATTTGATAAAATATGGTGATATTAGAATAATGATTTATAATATATAAATACTAGGGTTGGCCCGCTGTTTCCAACAGCGTGGGCTTTCGGATGATCTCTTGTAAATAAAAAACTATATTTATTATTATTCGAAGGAAATTTAAAAGCTAAACCTTCCGACAATATGGACAAATAAAAACCGCACAGCCACGAAGAAAATAAGAAGATGAAGAAAATCAGAAGAAAGAAGATCAGATAGGAAGAAAATCAGAAGAGAATAGATGCAGGTGCCCCAAAAGGTAGGAAAGTCNAAGAAAATCAGAAGAAAGAAGATCAGATAGGAAGAAAATCAGAAGAGAATAGATGCAGGTGCCCCAAAAGGTAGGAAAGTCACGAAATACTGTTTTTTTTCAATATTTTATGACTCCGGAGGGTCGAATAGTAGGCTCGCGAAAGCGGCGGGTGCGGAGATCTTGGCAGATAAGACATGAAAAGTTGCACGCCGTTGCGGCGAATTTGGAAGTAAAAAATATAAAAATACCTCATATTCGGACCACTTTTGGAAATAAAGATGCGGAAAAAAAAGCACGGCGTTGTAGAAGTCAAAAATATTTAAAATTATCACCTTCGGAGCACTTTGAGAAGTTAAACCCAACCCACCAACCCACCAACCCACCAACCCACCAACCCAACCCACCAACCCACCAACCCAACCCACCAACCCAACCCACCAACCCAACCCACCAACCCACCAACCCAACCCGCCAAGTGGTAGTGAACGATAGTCGAAGCACCGGCATGTATACAGGGGAATCGAACGACCGGTACAGCACAGAATTCACCTTAGGCCACAATTTCAGATTCCCCAAAAAGCGTCACTTTTTTGGGAATTGCGAAATCTTGAAATCCCAAAATAGTTGCATTTTTTCGAAGTGAATTTGGAGAGATAGGGAAAAATGAGCAAAAGAAGATCTGGAGAGTCTAAAATGGTTTTTGCAGAATTGCCCAAAAAGTGGCGGAATTTGGGGATTTCGGACCCTGGCGATTTGCGCGCGGCAGCTCATGTGTACCCAAATCGTCATATTAGTAGTAATATATGGTAGTATTGATGATGATGATGATGATAATGATGATGATGATGATGATGATGATGATGATGATGATGATGATGATGATGATGCTGCTGCTGCTGCTGCTGATGATGATGATGATGATGATGATGATGATGATGATGATGATGATGATGATGCTGATGATGCTGATGATGCTGATGATGCTGATGATGATGATGATGATGATGATGATGATGATGATGATGATGATGATGATGATGATGATGATGATGAGGATGATGAGGATGATGAGGATGATGATGATGATGAGGATGATGAGGATGATGATGATGATGATGATGAGGATGATGAGGATGATGAGGATGATGAGGATGAGGATGATGAGGACGATGGTGAGGAGAAAATAATGATAATGAAGATAATGAAAATAATATTATTTAGGATAATGATGGAATTTACAATATTATGGATGAAATTATTGAAAACTAGAGAGTATACGACACAGAAAAAAAATACCCGAAAGCTCTAAAGGTCGCATTTTCGGAGCTTCGCGTTATTAGGGGGAATCTCTGAAAATTACGCAGCTAGCCACTTCGGGGCTTCGCGTTTAAGGGGTACAGCTTTGAAGCTCTGAAGCCTTCGAAGCTTCGCGTCGTCGGGGTGAAGCTCTGAAGCGCTGAAGCTTCCGTCGTTGGAGCTTCGCGTTTTCGGGGTGAAGCTTTGAAAATTCCGAAGCTCCCGTCGTCGGGAGGAAGGTTTGAAGCTCTAAAGCTCTCGTCTTCGGAGCTTCGCGTCTTTAGGGTGAAGCTTTGAAGCTCCCGTCTTCGGAACTTCGCGTCGCCAGAGTGAAGCTCTGAAAGCTCTGGAGCTCGCGTCTTCGGGGTGAAGCTCTGAAGCTCTGCAGCTCGCGTCTTCGGCGCTTATCTAATGTTTGCGTTGTCGGAACTCCGCATCTTCGATCTGAAGTTTGCGCCTTTGGAGCTTCGCATTTGCGGGGTGAAGGTCTGCAAGCTCTGAAGCTCGCGTCTTCGGAGCTTCGCGTCTTCGGGGTAAAGCTTTGAAGCTCCCGTCTTCGGAACTTCGCGTCGTCAGAGTGAAGCTCTGCAAGCTCTGGAGCTCGCGTCTTCGGGGTGAAGCTCTGAAGCTCTGCAACTCGCGTCTTCGGCGCTTCNAGAGTGAAGCTCTGCAAGCTCTGGAGCTCGCGTCTTCGGGGTGAAGCTCTGAAGCTCTGCAACTCGCGTCTTCGGCGCTTCGCTAATGCTTGCGTTGCCGGAACTCCGCATCTTCGATCTGACGTTTGCGCCTTCGGAGCTTCGCATTTGCGGGGTGAAGGTCTGCAAGCTCTGAAGCTCGCGTCTTCGGAGCTTCGCGTCTTCGGGGCAAAGGTCTGAAGCTCTGAAGCTTGCGTCTTCGGAGCTTCGCGTCGTCAGGGTGAAGCTCTGAAAGCTCTGAAGCTCGCGTCTTCAAAGCTTCGCGTCTTCGGGGTGAACCTCTGACGCTCTGAAGCTCGCGGCTTCGGTGCTTCGCGTCTTCGGGGTAAAGCTTTGAAGCGCGCGACTTCGGAGCTTCGCGTCTTCAGGGTAAAGCTCTGAAGCTCGGAAGCTCCCGT
>BGPT01001203.1:7867-45570 GCA_003297045.1 Symbiodinium sp. clade C Y103 | reverse complement strand
TCCCCCCCAGCTGCGACTTAAATGCGCCCAGGGGCGGGACTATATGAATATATTATATTAAGGCAGGTACGTTTACACGGGACCCGGGGGGCGTCTTCGTTGGCCATCGACCCCCCGGGTCCCCGATGGCCCCCTGCGATATGGAATATAGAAGTTTTACCTCTGTTCAGAGGTTACACACACGCACACACAGACACACATACACACATACACACATACACACATACACACAACGCACATACGCACATACGCACATACACACATACAGACATACCTACATGCCTACATGCCTACGCCTACATACCTACATACCTACCTACCTACCTACATTCCTACATACCTACATACCTACCTACCTACGTACGTGCGTACGTACGTACATACATACAGAGACACACACACACACACACATACATACATCCATTACATTGCATTGCATTACATTACATTACAATACAATACAATACATTACATTACCTTTCTTTACCTTATCTTACCCTACCTTACCTTACCTTACCTTACCTTTTCTTACCTTACCTTACCTTACCTTACCTTACCCTACCTACATACATACATACCTACATACATATCTTAGATCTATGTTCTTTATGCACCTATGTTTTTAATGTTTATATCATTTTATATCTACTTGAAAATATTTGAAACATACGATAATGTTGTTTATCCCTCAAGAGTTGGCCGCGCTCCCGAAGCAGCTCACAAACCCCACCAGCGGTTTGGCTGAATTCATTGGGCAGAATCATCAGAATCTACATTCTCACAGTTCTCACATCTGGAATCTCGTCAGTTTCAACACGCTGTGAGAAGCTTTCAGCATCTTTCAGCAGTGAATCACGCCACTTAGATTCACTCAAATGCAGTTGGAAGCAGTGATACCATCAATCCGTCGCACCCGTTTCTTAAGCTGGCCAGGCGGAGGGAGAACCTTAGCTCCAGTGCTCAGCAACTTCACCGAACGCACTGCACCAAGCCAACAGGTAGATCCGGGTACCTCCGGTTACATCTGGGTAATGAATGCTAAGAGACGCACTGAGTGACCTGCCATCGAAGCTCGCAAGGAATTCGTTGGCACCGGAAGCCTAGGAAGGGCATCACCTACTGACCTCATTACCAAACACATGCACCAACTGTGATGCCTCTCATGGTCGTGGAATCATGGAAAGGACGTTTCGACAAAAAGCATTCAAAAACAATCTCCAACCTGCTATGCTCGGCTCCCTGGGATCTCTCCAAAGCTGCAACCTGCCAAGGAAAGTTGATTGCAGCACTTTTGGCGCTTGTACAAGAAGAGAACTGGTTCAAGGGAGCAATGGGCAGGCAAACTCGTCCAGCTGCATATGAATCTCAAAGTCTTTCTGTTTGATCCGCGAGCCGTTCTTGGCTCCCTCAAAGAATGATAATTGCATCATGCTTCAGCATGTTTCAGCATACACTTACCGACTCTCTGCAATCTCGAGCCAGGTTTGCCGCCGCCAAGGCAGCATCTGCGGCTTTTGCAGTACCGGCAAAAGCCTCACCTGGAAAAAGCAAAGAAAGCAGTGACTGTGTTCAGCCTTGGCTTTCTTTGCAAGACACAGTCGCGCCGCACACGCGCACACCCAGAGATCGTATGTCTCATGATATCCAGGTGTTTCAAAATCTCATAAAGTGTGCGTTGGTGATACAGGGAAAGGTCCCATAAGCGCAATAGGCAATACCGATGCACAAGAGGGCAAATCAACTTGAGTTCGCGGCTGCTTTCTTTGCAAGCTTTCTGATGATCATTCAACAGTCGCAAGGCCTCCCACGAACTCATTGAGAGAATTGAGGCATATCAAGGCCAAGTCCCGGTAATTATGTCCAAAGATGTCCAAAGTCAACTTCTCGTCGTTTCTGGTCTATGCGGCTGGTTGTTTCGACGGATTGCACCTCGGTGACGGCCTTCTGGCACCTTGTACGGTGTGCCGCCCTCTCCTTCTCCATCTTGCGAACCTCCTGGGATTAGCTGGTGAAAAGGTGAAAGGGGTTGTCGTTGTCTGAAGTATTGCAATCTGCAATACAATGCAATACATTGCAATGACACATGCACTTGCAAAGTCACAAGTTTTAACTAAATCTGAACCCATTGTCCAAAAGAGACGTACAAAGACTATCAAAGACTAAGTCAGCGGTCCTCAGAAAGCCTGCTTACAGATGCCCAAATCGTCTTCGAACACACTTCCTTTATCACCTCAACAGATGGACAGACTTTGTCTCTGCAAAGACCACCCGAATCAACCCGACACTTGCTACTCACTTGCCTCAGCCCGACTCTTCACCTTGCGCACAGGCTTTCGCTTCCTGCAAACAGAGTTCTCTACTCTGTACCACCCAATGACAGAATGGTGCAAGAGCTAAGACATCTGAGACTGGTTACAACCGCTTGTGCCTTTGTGTCGAGCTTGGGCTGCGTCGCCTGCAAAGCTGGGAACTCTTTGGGCTCTTGACATGCGCACCATCAGAGCGTAAGTCATCATGGTGCATGAAGCTTCAGCCTGATGCTTGATGGAGGGGTGGAAGGACCCGGAGGCGGCGCCTGACACAGGCTCGGGAGAACTGGATGGTGAATCTGGCAAGACGATGCAAAACGCAACAAATAAACACAAATTATAATGAAGAGCGACAAAGCCTTGCAAAGAAGCTTGAATCATGAAGGTGCTCATTGTCTATATGTTTCATGTTCACAGTTTCTCCTTGCATCGATATCGCCGGCGGACCACTTCTTGACTCGCCTTGCAATGTGGTTGTCCAAATAGAACTTGCCAATTAAACTCAAGGCATCAACTGCTTTGATACAGCAACGATTGAATTGTGTGTCCAATGGTACAGGGATGTACACAGCGGGATGTACACAGCAACCAACTTGGACCGTCACCCCAGATCCGGCAAAAGTGGCAAGAGCCGCAGCCAGTGCGGCAGCTGCTTCTGCCACACCACTCTGTGGTGCCTGGACAGCCTGGACGGAAAGGCTAAGGAATGATGGAATCATAACTCACAAAAGAACAATAAAGGATCTTGAGGAAACTCATGATGAATGAGAAAAATTCACAAAATTCATTTTGTGTGCTGCGAGGAAAGAATTCGTGTCTCAAGCTGAATATGTTCTCCTGGAAGGCCGCAGGTGCTTGTGCCGCAGCCCGGAGTGGTGCCTGCAAAAGTGTTCTCAGGTACAATTGGGCGCACTTGTCAAAACTGCACTTTCACCCCGTGGATGCTTCTCATTGATATCCATGACTGGCACCTTCCACTCACTCAGATATTGCGGATATAAGATGATATTAGAAGATATTGTCTAGTATCTTCCATTCGGTTTTAGTGTCTTCTGCTTGCTTATAACTTATAATATAGTCGGTATAGTTTATCGTTTGGACTTTGAACACAGATTTCCAAGTGCTTTGCAGGCTGCGAAGCTGTCTAGCTTCGCCTGCTTTGCAGGCACAGCTTCTGGCATGGCCGCCTCCACAGAAAGGCACTTGCCAAATGGTCAGGCTGTGCAGGAAAGATCAAGGAATACATTCTGTATAATATGTATATATATAATATGTACTGTATATAGGTATAGATATGTATAATTGAGAAAAGGTGATAATAACTAGCCCAATCATAGCTAAGAGACTTGCAACGGTTCCAAATGAAATCATGTTTGCTGTGCAGAAAACCCTCTTGACTCTTGAGTGATGAGCTGGACAACTCTTCAGGAATGCTCTCCCAAGTGCGCAAAACAGATCTTTTCTTCTGAAGCTTGCAACGCAAGCAAATCGTCACATGAGACTTTGCCATCCTTTCGAACCAGTGGAGGCTTGCAAAAAGGCCAAGCAACGCATGGCTGCAAGCGTTGGAGCAAATTTCGGCTTTCTGAGTGCATTGGTTCCCATGTGGCAGGAGGGCTGCCTTTGGCATATATACCCTCTGCAATGGGCTTGGCACAGTTAAGGCTACAGTTGCATTGTGCAATCGCCATTTGATGCACTGCCAAGCACAAATATTTACATTCTGATTTTATGTCTGTCGTTGACGTTTCTGATATTCAAATACATAAGAATAGAACAAAACCAAGAACGTTGTTGATGACGAGACACCTCAAAGTCGGGTCAAGCATTGCCAACGACAGACATCCCAACTTCCCTGAAGCCAGAGGTCCACCTGGTTCCGTAGTCCTTCTGATCACTCTTTTGACTCCTGGGTGTTGTGTTGCCAACTTGGACGCTTCCAGAAAGCCTCAGCACTGTGATGTGATGATCATGACCAGATTTTCAGATGCAGAAATATCACCCTATCCTGTTGGGCCTGAACCTAGCCGGGAAAATCATTGAAAATTTATTTAAAAGAATCCCAAAACTGGGGGGGACACCCCGATTCCAACTTCAGACACAGGAAACACATATTACAGGAAACCCCTATTTTGGAAAACCCCAAATGGATCCAAATGGAGGTGATGCAATTTTTTGCCGCACGTTTTTTTTCCCGGTGTCCACATTCCAGATTCCAAGCATAATGCAACATGTGTTACGAATTGTGTCTGCAACAGAAGCAAACCATCGAGCATCCCCATGCATCGTCTTTTCTCATCTTTTATCCACTTCATCCTCTTGGCTTGTGAAAATGCTCTGAGAGTCTGGCCTGGCAGAGTCAAAGCCTGACGCATGCGATCTGTTCACACCACTTGGTGCAGATTCGGAGGTGGTCACTGCAGATCCTTCTGATTGTTGCGATCGCCGCGTTGCTGCTGCCTCGCTTAGGCCACTTGTGGGCACTCGCATCTCTCCTCTTTCTCCTCTCTCTCCTCTCTCTCCTCTTTCTCCTCTTTCTCGTTTACCTTGAGAGAAGCCGTAACGGCCTCTTTTGTCTCCATGTGAACTCCAGTAGTTTGGCCCCTCGTATTGTGCTCGGTAGGGAGATTTAAACTTCCATTGCTCCAAGACGGAAGAATACACCGGTGTAGGATCCTGCCATTCCGGTCTGTCTTCCGCATCATTGCTTGTAGTATTTTCCCAGACATCGAGCACATGCCGCGGAACCGTAACAGGAGTAGATTGAGATGCACATTTGAAAACAAATTGGCAAGCAGCAGGACAATCTCGTCCAGAATGCCGGATGCTCATGACTTCGTTTTGCCACTTCCTTGAGCGCGTTCTGACGACATCAAACTTGTAGGAAGCCATGGCCACCACTGCACAACGCAATGCGAGGGCCAAGCGGAGCCAAAATGGTCTTAGGGAACCCTCACATTGGACTGAGCGCAGCAGTTTCACACTTTTTCGAAAAGATCAGTTTCACATTCAAACTGAAAAATGTACAATTTTGACCTGTCCATGCTGAAGACTTTTCATATGACTTTTTGGTATCTGCAAAACAGCAGAGATTCAGGTATATAGAATTATACCGCATCGATTGAGTAAGTAATGCAATTGGACGGGTGCGAAACTTGTTCTCGCTTCCCAAACTGTTTGCCTGGGATGGCAAGGTATCAAGGCTGGACGGTGGCACATTCGACAGTGGTGTTTGCCTGATTCCATAGAATGCGTTGCGCAAGGTGATTTGGTTCAAAAATGTCTGGCCTAAGACAAGAATTGGCAGCTTTCCCACTTGAATCCAAAATCGTTGAGCCATCTGATCTGAGTCTGAAACGTTGACATGGATGCCAACACATCACGCGGATCACGTTGAGAGCCGCACCTGAACACTTTGTCTGGCCGCTCGTGAGTGCAAGAAATCCAACTGTGCCGCATTTTCTTTTATGGCTGGGAACGGAAATTTGCTGATGATTACTGATGTGTCTTCCATGTCCAGTTTCTTGGATTGCGGCTTGTCTCCTGCCAATGTATCAGCCTGGGACAACCTAGAGCAAAGCTTTCTGCAGCTCAGCAAGTTTCTATTCATTTCTTGGGACCGATACACTGATACACCAAAATAGAATAATTACGGATGAATATGGTACGAGTACACTACTGCCGGACAAGGATGGAACAATGGAAAACTCCTGCAAGTGCATGCAATTGCCATTTCTTGGCCAAGGACGGCAATTGCGATGAGTACAACTGTGATGACGGCAATTGCGAAGACGGCAATTGCGAAGAAGGCATTTGCGAAGACGGTAATTGCGAAGAAGGCAATTGCGATGACGGTTGAGTTGCAGATGGCCTAACGATGGAAAAGACTCGCAATGCCACTCCCTCAAAACTGATTGCGACATAGCCAATGTCCAAGTTTAACAATTGTGCGCACTTGAATTGTAAGATAAAAACTATAACCATGAGGGCCCGGCTGCGAGCATGGCACTGGATCCGGCTGAGATGAGCCCAGCATAGCCCGGCCTCTGACCCCATTGATGTGGGTAGCTCCAAACTCAAGAAATACTGTGCAAATTTGCCTCGACCCCGTGTCCTCACAGCATCCAATTTGGCAGGCTTGGTAGCCTAAGACAACAAGCCCCGTTGTCACAGCATGTCAAGAGAAAAACAACTAGGTCAGCAAATGGCATCACAAAAATGCCCAAGTGACCGAAGCTCGCCGCTCAGTGTGTAGCTGTGCAGCTCGCCCTAATGAATCCAAAATGCAGTGGGAACCAGCAGGCAAGCATGCTGCACATTGCTTTTCGTTGCTTCTCGTTGCTTCTCGTTGCTTCATTCCAACACTCAAAGGTGTCAGGATCTGCCAGGATCTGTCAGGATATCTGTAAGGTCTGCACGTAAGGCACGCAGGGCCTGAGCAGCAGCTCCACCAGACCTGAGTTTGGAAGGACTCAGCCAAATTTGGTGTCAAATGTATTCTAATGTGTCAGAATTCGAGTCATAATGTGTCTCTGGTTTTCAATCTCCAAGGGCTGGACGTTGCCGAAACCATGGTCAGTTTGGCGCAGCGTCTAAGCGTGGACTGCCCGCAATGTCTCTTGTGAGCTCTGATAAGAGCTAGTAGCTCTGCGTTTCAATGCAAGACTGATGTGCAAAATGTGCAAAGTCGTTTTCACTTTGACAGTTGTGATGTTGACATGTTTGCAGGGTTCGTTCGAGTTTTCATTACATTTTCCCTTCATCCTTACATTCAAATATTGGGCCACGAGCCAAAGGTTGAGGTCGAGTCGCGAGTACAGCATCTAGTATGTCGGTTGTACATGCCATGGTGCTGAGATCCAAGTCCAAGTTTCCTTGTGCGTCTAGCTCTCTAGTAATGGTCTCGTCACAGCCCCTTTGGATGTGTTTTCAGACTTGACGTCGTGGTATTGCTCTGGAACGATTCACATCCCAAAATGTGCCCGTCTACCTCATTCTCAATACCCCTCAATACATCGGCGGAGAAGTGGAGATGGCAACATCGGCCAACTCACCCTTCTCACAGGCACCTGAGATGTGAGAAAACCATTTAAAAAAACATCAAACAACAACAAGATCGACAAGAACATGCTGGTACTGGAGAGGTGGCTTTGACAGCAACGCACAGCCCTGATCCGTTGTTTCAGCCAAGATGCAAATCACTGCGTTGAAAGTCAGTTCATCTGGCAAGTCATCTTGATCTCCATCCATCACTTCCAGCAAGCGTAGACATTCACGCCACCGCCCGCACTTCTCACATGAAGCAAGAACTGCATTGTAGCTTGCAGTGTCGATTTCAACTGCTGTACCATGAAATGACAGCAAGGACTTCAAGGCCATCTGCCATATCTGCCATGTAGGTGCACTAGTTTGAACTGCCATGGAGTCTGCCTGGTCCAAAAGGTGCAATACGGAGCAATGACTGGTCTGACTTGCTTCCAGTTGAGCTGTCGAAATCCTTTCGAAGACTTGCGCAGCCAAGTTCCACCGCTGTCCAAGAACACCCAAAACAGAATTCAAAGAAACTACATCATTCTGCAGCCCTTCTTGGCTTACAGTCTTCATCAAACAAAGAGCCTGTGGCCAAATCTGCTCTGGAAGGCATGCTGCTGTTGCACTGTAGCTGGTCACATCGGCATTCGAATGTTGCAAAAGGTCAAAAGCTGCAGTCCAACAATTGCTTCTCTCAATTGTCTTGATTGCTGCGCTGCAGATCATGCATGATGGTTTGTGCCGATTCCAACGCAAGTCCTGCAGGAAAGCCAGACTCTCCATCCAGGTCTTGATCGATATGAGGATAGCGTTGGTGACTTGATCACCTGTTAAGCCTGTTGTTAAACCTGTTGAGCTTGTTACCTGGTCTGTTGAGCTTAAGTCTGTTACCTTTCTTGCCGCTCTTGCCATCTTCATCATCTTCCACGAAACCAAGGCCCAGTCCCACCTATGGCCCCGGGCTGACAGCAAAGTGTTTAGCGTCACAGCATCCGGAGGAATCTGAGCTTCCTGGGCAGACTGAAAAAATGAAACAGTTCTTGACCATCCTTGGGACCATCCACCTGAAGCAACGTGACCAGCACGATTGTACCATTTCATCGTGGCACGGATGCTCCCAGCTGTCATTTCTTGCACAAAAACTGAAGCATGTTGCCACCGGTCGCCTGTGAGCACATTGTAGGAAACTGCATCTGGCCGAACAAAGACTTGGGGAAATGTGCGGAGCAATTCCAATGCAGTTCTCCATTGAAAAGCTTTGTTGCAGGCATGTAGTGCAACATTGCAGCAAACAAGGTCACGAAATCTTTTGGATAAGGAGAAGCCTTGAATTACTTTGCACCACTGTGCAGAGATACTCATAGCTTGAAGGGTGTGTGTGGAGGTGCTTCTATGCAGAGATATACCCATGTTGTTCATTGTCTCCATGTGTTGTAATCCTAAAATCCATCTTGAAATCATCCCATTCCGTTGACTCTGGCTCTCATCAATCTCATTCAGTGATTTGAGAAGTGCATTAAAGGTAATTCGGTCAATCTGCTGCAAGCTTCTGTGTGCTTCCCTGATGAGGCTTAGTGCCAAATCCCACCGGGTTCCTGAGCATCCCCCAAGAGCATTGAACGAAATGACATCTGGCGGGCCTACGTGCAAAAGGCTCTGAAAGTGGCTCAGAGCCTCAAACCACAAACGTGAGGATGAAATCAGGGAGTTGTAATGGGATACGCTCTGCTTCACTCTGAGAGTTGGAAGCTTCTGTACCAATCTGAACGCAACGTTCCATGGGGATTTCCGTATAATGCGGCTCCATTGAAGCTTGGAAGGCTCTGTAGGCTGGAGGGATGATGTCATAATTGTCATAGTCCTCCAGGTGTCTATGGCCGACGATGGAGATCGTGATTCGGTTGACGAATGTCTCAACTTTCTCATTCTCCAGTGTCAATCTTTGGTACTGGTTCTTTGCTGAACCAAGCTCAAGACACTGGGTGAATCCGAGACGTTCTTTTAAAGTGTCCATCACCGACTCATTGCTGCGCCTTGCGTCGGAGTGACCTCCAATCATCCAACTATATAGATCAGCTTTGCAATCGAAGCTTCAACTAGTGGTAAGATGTGGTAAGTAGATTTCTCTCTGCTCTGTCCTTGACTTTCTCCCTGTATGGACTGTGAGTACGTCCACAAAAATGTGGCAGAGCACAGGCAAACGCATGATTAAGCTTGCAAGCAGTGTTGATCCTGGCTATGCTTGAGAGCAAAATGCCTTTGTCCCCTCCAAGCAACAAATCCCAACACTTCAAATCCTGAGAAACACCTACGAGTATCACATCTATCAAGCAGGAAGGCTTGGAATCCTGGCCTTTTCAACCAAATTCAAATCTGACCACATCACCGCAAACAGCCAAAATGTCCAAATGGCAAAGAGTGCACGGAGAGTAGAAATACTCTCTGTTGCAACGTGTAAGTAAATACGTTACAACTTTTCAGTAGGTAGGTTAATCATGGCTCTCTGAGTGAAGATATACTCACAGATCTCAGAACAACAAGTATAAGTGTTATGATCCGAATGGCCAGGAGGATTTTGCCCAGACCCTGAGTTCATGTCATCGAGCTTCAAAACTTTGGAAGCAAAACAAGATGCTCTGACTAAAGGATACTCATGTGACTCGGGTACATCACTAGAGCACTCATAACCTCTTCATCCCTCTTGACCTTGGCTACAAGCAGAAGTCACTGGGCAGCCAGGATGGCTTGACACGCGTGAGTTCATCGGAAAAAGATGGAAAAACAATTGCTTGCACGCACCAGGTAAAAGCTTGGAAAAGGGCCGCTCTGTGGAACTTTAGACTACATAGATTACATAGAACATATCAATATCAATCATATCAGAAGAATCAAGAAGACAGCATTTCACAATCCATCTTGGTCGTGAAGAAGACCCGCTACAAGATCTATCCCGGTGCAAGCAATTGAAACACATGCAATTCAAACATTGACGCAAAAACTTGTTGGTATTGATGCTTGCAAAGTGCATTCAAGGAGCCGATCTTTTCAGCATTGTTTTGCATCGAAAAGGAATCATTGCTACCGCTTGACTCGCAGAATACTTCAAAGAATACTCTTGAGCAGTGGGTTGTATCGATATGTATCGATCCAGCAACGCTGTCCCATCGCTTGGCTAAGTTGCTGACCTGGAGTCACTGTGTACTCCGTGTATTTCCTGTGTGACATCACAGTGCTCGTGCGAATTCCGCTGCAGATTGATTGCATGTGAATTCATGGATTCCATCCTTTACAACGAAGTTCTGCAAATGAGAAAATTTAAGAAGGATAGCAAAGGTAGCTAGCACAAACTGCAATTGAAAGACACAAGGAAAGGGCTGGCAGGGTTTCTAAACGAGAAGTTGCATTGCTCGCCTGCAATGAAACGTGAGAAATCAATAAGAATGAATGACCTATAATCACTTAATTGCTGTTTGAAGAGCTACATGGCCGGGTTCAAAAATAGACTCTCGTTGGTGTATCCGTCATCTGTCCTGCTGCTACCGCGAACAAGGCCAGCTGGATATTTTGCAGCCTCAGCTTCATCTATGAGTCTACATCCAACACTGTGTCCATGCCAACGGATCCCTTCCCCGGAGGATAGATAGTCTTGATTGATCTTTCAGGGTGCAAATTTTGTGAGTGTCTTCCATAGCCATGTCCTTCAATGCAATCGCAGGAGGAGCGAGGGAGCCTTCAAAGGACAAGGCTGACTCGAAACAGTTGATGTAAAAAGCGACCTAGAGCTTTTATTGAACATTGGAGTTCCTGCGAGTACTATAGGCTGACTATTTCTACTTCAAGAAAATGATGTAAAATTGAGGTCAGCTTCGTCCAAGCTACGTTGACTGCGAGCTTGTCCAATGCGGCTTTGGGCAGGTCAATGTGGCACTGCGTGCGACACTGAGGTCGGCAATGAATCAATGCGCTATAGTGCTATGCTGCGAATATCTGACCATTTGAATCCATTTGATAAAGTCTGATATAGTCTGATATAGTCTGTTTATAAATGTTTAAAACATCTGCAACGGATTTGGAATGCTTTGGCGACTGGTCAAAGGCCCACCTTGTGGCTCAGTCGGATCAAATAGAGAAAGACATCGGCTACTTCCTGATGCAGCGAACGAGATGAGGACACTCTTGACCGAAGCTTCCCTGTTGTACCCATCTGGCGCGTTCTCACCTACGCACTACTGAGGCCAAGCCTTTTCCGAGGTATATAATGTTGCGTCAGAACAATTGACACCAGGGTTGTCCATTGGTCTGTCATTTGCACCCATTCACGATGCAACATAGCATGTCATAGATGTGCGTCGCTAGTCCATAGAACATGTCTGCTTCATCTGTAGAATCATGATGCTGCTGCATATACATGCTGTCAGGAGTAGAATGCACGCTTTAAGTTAACTTTCTTGTGTATCTCTTGTGAGTCTAGGCAGCATGATCTTCAGCTCCAATACACTATCCCCTCGCACAATCTGCTGCCAAACAATGATTCGCCCAGCAGTTTCAGCTTGAAATTGAAATATGCAATGCTTTTGGGACCACGTGAAATCGCGTCAAGCAACTGAGATCGAAAGAACCCCAATGAAGGATAATGACAATGCCATGAAACTGTGTATCTTTTTTCTAAGTATGCTTTTCAGCTGCAAAGACTCTAACTCTGAGGGCCTGCTTCAAAGCAGTGCGATGCTTCTCGCTCCATCCAGGAAGTCCTTCCTCAACCTTGCAAAGGAGATCATCTGAGATATCTGAGATCATCATGCTTTCCACAGGGGCTCCCACAAGGTGGGACGTTCCTGGCATAGTTTCTGTTGTATCACTGTTTCCATCTGTTTCCCCCTATATCTGTCCTTGGTCATGCTGGCTGGGCACCACCTGTGGTGACGCCAACGTACCCTCTAGCCACTAGCAATGCCACGGCCCTGCCTCACCCTTCCATTGGAAGCATTCGCACAACTCCCCAACCTTCGCATTGCAAAGTTTGCACACCACCGTTGCAGTGGACTGTTCTGTGACCTGTGAGAACATCATGTGCATTGCTTTGACACAATGAGTTTCTGCAAGTGTATTTGTAAAGATTCATGTATCGAATCAGTTCCACTCAGCTACAGCAAGCGTTCAAATCAAGCTGGATAGCCAAACTAGCATAAAGATCGTGTTGAAAGGACGTTGAAGAGGCACTAGAGCATCAAGCTACCCATGCAAGTCCTTTCACCGAGTCTACAGTAGCTGACCAGAGCACTGCACAAGGCCTCCCCAACCAATGCAAGGGCAAGGTTTCTTGGGGCATGGAACTGGTCCTGCAAGTTCCGAAGGCACATCTGGCAGAAGCAAATCAAACCGGCCCCGTGAGCTTATTTAAGAGATTTGGCACCCCCATTTTAAGATTTGACATGTATAGCGACTATACATGTTTAAACAAAAACTAAAAAGATGTGCCAATTTGCCTACGAACCAAAATCCACTTGAGAAAGCACATGTGCTGGCATAGCTGCTAACGCTGCTAAAACTCCAACAACACAAGCAGCTGAATGGTCAAAAGACCAACAAGAAGACAAACAGAGCGAGAGAGAGAGAGAGAGAAAGAGAGAATAAATCGATGAATCAATGAATCAATGAATGATGCTCTGTGATGCTCTGTGCAAATCAAAAAGGGGGTCCCAATCTCGTTCTTTGGCAAACTCGGCAAGTTCTATCCGAAGCTGTTCCAAGGAGATGCCTCTGCTTCTGAAAGTCAAGCTGTTGCTTCAAAACATGGTCGTCTTTCAACGACTTTCAATACAACCCATTTGCAGCACCATCACCACGGATCCATATTATCAAGATTGAAAATTATGTTTCAATATCGTCCCTTCCTGGCTTGTACTTTGTGCACTGAGTATGTAAAGCCTAAAGCTGTATTGTTCGACATCTTCCAGATCAACGCAGATGTAACATAAGTACCTTCTCTCTTGCTGCGCAAAACTCGCTGATGTTTTGTGATTGCCCTCTGCCTTCGCTGAACATGGCAGGTGTCGCCTGCCAGCTAAAAAAACAGCAAGCCGCTCAGCCACTCAGCAACCGCTTCCTCAAAGCTTGCCAACCGGCCTGTGAGCCTTCTTCTTTGGGTTCCTTGGGCCTGAAGAGACATACAGTCATACAGTAAAAGAAATTCAGGAAGCAAATCCACAAAATTCACCACACAAAAGGGTAACAAGGGCCAGGGAAGTGGACTTGCCAGTTTTTCAGGGGAAAGAGAAAGAGGGTTCCACATCAACCTCATCCCAAGCTCCTCCAAATGACAAGCATCAGTCACATCAGCTTATTGCAGCAAAACAAAGTCAAATATGTTCAAAATATGTTCAAAATATGTTCAAAATATGTTCAAAATAATGCCTTGTATAATAGGCTGATAAAGGATGCACAGGGTCAACACACCATAAAGCAACGTATCAGAACTACAGTATCCGTTGGATTTCCATCTCTGGCCTACCCAGTGGTACCTTATCGTTATCCTCCTTTTGCTTCAAATGATACTGAGATAACATGTGCAAGTATACATTACATATATGCTAGAACCAGTCTACATCACTGCTGTCATCTTTGTATCTTCTGAAATCAGTCGAAGTTTGGAAGCCTCGAGTCAGAAGGGTGCTCACCTAAGTTCCAAGACACAGATCACTGGGGACAGGAGCAATCTGATTGGATTTGCGAAAAGGCACGCCCTGATAGCTTCTAGCGATGGAAAAACAATGACAGCCCGGGCTTGAGAGAAACAAGATGAAACAACAAAAAAGAGTGTTGCCTCTCAAACAAGCCTTTGAAAGGTGGGCGTGTGCTTCGAACGCTTGCAGAATCAAGTGGATCAAGGGAATGACCAACTCGCCGACGCTTTGACATTGTCTCCGCATGGCAAACACCTGCCATGGATTCGGACAAGTGTCAGTTTCAAAGTTTCGGCGTGTCAGATCAAACACCCGCGAAGTCTAATGCATTCTAATGCTATATTGGGAGTAATGCATTCTAATGCTATATTGGGAGAGACGCCACTATTCGCAGAATCATGTTTCTCCATCACGATGCATCACGAAGAAAAATTATGCAGGTGTGAGTAAGAAGCAAATATCTCCAGGAGAAAAAAAAAAAAAACACAAATAAAACTCTGCAAAGTGACCATCCCACGAAATTATGTTCTGTATTCTTCTGTTCCTTGGAATATCTGTTCAATCAACATCGCAATGTTGTCTCAGGATATATGTATGTATGAAGTTGAAGATTTGTTGCAGGTCAACTTGGATGTGTGTCAGTACTGTAACTCATCAGGAGTGCGGATGAGTCAGCAAGAGTCAGCTTGCAAATGCCCACAATGTAAGACCATTCAAGCAGAACCTGCACGAAAAATCCGCTCGACAACAGCAGCATCAACCCCTGCCAGCCCAGGTTCCAACGATGCCCTTCACCCCCTCTATGAAAAGTAGGTGACTGAAAGTGACTCTGGGTCCGAACCCAGTGACCCTATCAGAATACTGTAGCGTAGTGCAGCACCGCAGCCCCAGTGGTGAACAACCAAAGTGCCTTGTGCCTCTCACCAAGGTTTGTTCCATTCTCATGATGGAAACAAAACCGGCCTAGCTGCTTGGTGAGTGCTGCTATCACCTTGAGGACAAGAAACTCAACTTGTGTTTCTAAATTGTGGGCATCGCATGGTCGACCAAAAGCAGAATGCACTGGCCTCGGTGGATGAATCGCCTCATTGCAATGCCAAAGTCCGCATGAAACACACTAAAGATAC
Organism: Symbiodinium sp. clade C Y103; assembly: GCA_003297045.1. NCBI lineage: Eukaryota > Dinophyceae > Suessiales > Symbiodiniaceae > Cladocopium > Cladocopium sp. clade C. The sequence goes on along the minus strand of BGPT01001203.1, from coordinate 30,420 downwards.
AAAAGTTCCTTGATACGCGCATTTCTGGGCAACACACTATCACCATTGGAAGCCATGTTGGCGCTTGGCGTCTGCAAAATTTCAATCGTGATGTGGTTGAGTTGCGAAAAAGATTCTGCTTCTACATCAGATTGTATTTCTAGAACAGTACAGTCAAGCGTGATGCTGATGCGTTTGGCTGGATTGCTTCCCCCAATATGCCATTAAGGCTCCAAGGTTAGCAGTCTGTAGGAAATTTGGCATGCAAATGCAAAGTGTTCCAAAAACTGCACTTGCATGTTCCAGATTCAATTGTGAAGTTCCTGGTCCAATACTTTTGGTAAATGTGACACTGTTAAAGGGCCAACTTGTTGGAACAGGCAAATAGAAAAAAGGAACATGATTTAGTAATTGGGCCAAAAAGAAAGGTATCTCGCAAACGAGTTTGGCAACCAACAGCTTTACTGTCAACAATTCTAAAAGACCATCGTGGTAGAAATGGTTGGTTGGTCTATCCCCTTGGAACTTTCATGGCTGGCTCAGCAACTTGAGTCTTGAGCCCTTTCAAAAAATGAAGGTGCCGTCACCGGCCAACCCTTTGGCACTTCCCTTTGTGAGGAGACTCTCAAGCTGTGCATAGACGTTAATGTGACTGATGTGCTAATTCAAATGCGTGACATTTTTTGTACGCCTGAATGTGCCACGTGTGAAAGAATGTCTCCTTCAGAGACTCACTGCGTCTCAGGCCCTATCTCTTCCAGACTGACTGGAAAGGAAATCTAACGAATCTACTGCTGCATGTGTCTTGTAGACCCAGCTTGGAAATGTCCAAGCTGTGCAAAAAATAGCATCGCTGCTACCAGATGAATCGCAAAAAGGATAGCCATTTATCACTAGTGACCTCAGCAAACGAACAAACCAAAAACACTAAACTCAAAACATCAAGAAACAATATCAGATCTTGTTGGAGCATGCGGGTGCAGCATGGATGGCTTATTGCCTCCACATGGGATGTCATGCTCATTGGGGTAGACATGTATATATAATCTTCACATATCTTCACATCTTGCGTGTGAATCGATGAGTCTTGCAAATTCGTAATCCACAAGTGGCCTCTTGGCGGCTATGAATATAAATTACATGAATATCAACATTGAGCTGGTGGGTTCAAAGCTCTGAACTTAAGACTCAAGCATGGCATGTATTCCCCGTAGCAGCCAAAAACAACCCTTCTGGCTCGTGCAGTCTCGATTCGCAAGTTTTGAATCAGAAGGTGGGAAGCCGCATGAAGCCGCCAAGCCATCCTTGAGGCCCAGACATTGACAGGTGGATCATCGTCATCCTGTGAGACAGCTGGGAATCAATGCAAATCACACGATGTGACGTTTGCCCCTACCAGGTGCTATCAAACCACCTCATAAAAGTACTTCAGCAAATACTGGCAAGCAGAGCCTCTGGTGAAATCACTTCCGGAAAGACCAAAACATCAAAGGCGTCTGCAAGATCCCGAAACCTCCAATGTGGCACCAAGCTGACAGATTAAGATACGTTGAGATGCAATGAAATGTCCACTTCCGTCTTGACAAGTTCGATATCGTTGAAAGTCACAGCATCCAAAGCCTGCCGTGGACTGTACAACCCTTCATCACCTGCAGTGCCACAAGAAGCAAAGTCGTTGGGAGGATCAACTTCCACACCTCATTGGACTCCTTTGTGTCAGTCACTCTGAAAATGTCTGAAAATCACATGTGTTTAAATTATGTAATGATATTTGGATATTAAAACATGTTACAACATGTTAAAACAAGCTCGTTGTCCCAGACCTTGCGGGCAAAGAGGAAAGGGGATTCTCGTAGGGCACCTCAACCACAACGAAGTTCGACTGCAGCTTCATTCAGCATGAAGAATTGAAACTTCTCTGGCTCCGCCAATAGCACTTCCATCCTCTTCCATTCATTGAAGACACAGAATCGAAAACAACCGAAAACAGCTAAGAGCTGAACGAAGACTTCGGCTTCCCAAGCTTGTAATTTCACAGGGGTGTCCAACCTCAAAAATAATCTAACAACACCAAAAACAGGCAGGGCAGGGCAAATGCAACGGCATGCAACGGCATTGGCCATGCTTGACCCACGATTTGGGCAGGACCCATCCCCCAACCTTGTGGGAAAGATGAGTGAAAGCATCAGCCTGGGCAATGGCACCGCAATGCACCGCAACTCGCAACTTCCGAGTCTGTCAAACCGGCCTCAAGAAGCTCGCCAAGCTTCAAGGCGGGTCCCCCATTTCCATCGTTGGTCTGACGGCATCAAGTCAGAATAAGTACAGAAAACCACCCGAAACACCATCGCTGCAAACGAACGAATTTGGCCTCCTTTCACTGTGCATGCAACTCACAGACCACTGAAATGAATATCAAAGACGAGGCTCAGATTGCCAGTACACGAAAGTGTCCTTATACACATGACCCCCCTCGGCACTGTGCTGTATATTCGTGTGATGCCACACAAGCAAACACCACCAGACTTCGCACCTGTTTCCGTTCTATTCAATCCAAGTCTCGCATTGACCCTGCTGCCGGTGAGAATCATACTTGATGTCTTCTCCAGCAATGCCTGACATCATCGGAGAAGTTTCATTCGTCTGAGATGATCTTGATTCATCTGCGTTTCAAATCCTACAGTGTCTTTCAAGGAATCGCAAGAGCCTGATCCACTCAAGACATGTTGAGGTTCAACTAGCTGTCACATGCTAAGATCCAGGCCATTGAAATGCACAGAAGCTGTCTCCAGAGCTCCCGTGACCTTGCCCCAAAATGGATCCGAGATGATCCAAGAGTACTGTTTGAAGACTTGCCAAGAGGTTCATAGCAAGCCGCAGACGTTGACACCAGAGTACAAAGCGTTGAAGTGCCAGAATTCATCATCACATCCAGAGACTGTGCCTGGCAATTCCAAGGAGAACACCAGCAAATGACAAGCCGATGTGCTGTACCCACTTTGAAGATCTTTCAAGAACTTTCAGCCCGCTGCACGCTGCCTGGCAGGCCCGAGTTCACCTTCAGCTCCTTGAGAAGCGAAGGAAACATTCCGTCCTGAGCAGGTTTGAGCAGATTGGGAAACATTCCTTCAGCCAAGTGCTTAGATCGCCGCACAACTCAGCACTCTACTGCTTTAACAGCCTTCTCAGCCTCACATCCGTCACATCCCAAGCGAAGATTTGTGACAAAGGCCGTCACATGTGTCAAATGATGCCAAATTCGCAGGTTTCACTTGGTAGCCCTTTCAGATTTCCTGTGTGAAACAACACGGTGCCCCAATCTGGACAATGAGGCCACTGCATGTCGGCGGCTTAACACCATCCACCTCATTCATGAAAACTGCAAAGGCAAAAGCAAAACAAATAGTGTGCATCAGAGCATTGTAAATCCACCTGAGCAAACTGTCAACTAACATCACATCACCAAAAGCTCCGAATGCCATTCTGATATCAACCAAAGTTCATCCACTGCTACCAAGATGCTGATGATGCTTGAGTGCCATCCTTTCCGTTTCTTGGCTCCCATCATGCCTCGTGGGCACACTTGCAGTTGAATGCCTTTGAATCACATTGGCTCAAGGAGGTTGAAGATCCTTGAATGATATCTGGATCTGAAGACCTTTATGCAGAAACGCCAAGAGCGTCCAAGGGACCATGGATTGAAGTCCTTCAGAAAGCCAAGAAGCCCGGACGTGTTTGACCATTCTAACCAGTGCCTCGGATACATCACAGAAATACAAGAAGTCAAATTCAGGACTGGACAAAGGACACACCGGATCCATGCGGCTCAGGTAAGGGCACAGGAAAGAAGCAGAAGTGAGACGTGTCCTAAGCATAAAGAACTCAAGTGCAATGGAATTTAAGTACAAAGAAGATTAAAGAACATCAAAGAATTGTCTGTGCATCCGCGCTTGCGAACCCGCATGAGTACAGCTACAGTACAAGTAAAAGGAAATCGAGTGCGAATCTGTTGGCTATCACTTGACACCTTACAGATCTTTGGAAGAGTTGGATTACAAATGCAATCATAAAGCCCTTGCTCTGCTGCTAAGCAAGCGTCATCTAATGTCAACTGATGCTGTATGGTTTTGAATGGCTTGACCTCGGAAAGCCAAGTGGAACGAAGAAACAAATGAAACAAATGAGACAAAGTCCAAAATCCGAAAGCCAACTGTTCGGCTTCTTCTGGCTACACCTTGTCTTGCTGCTGTGGGCTCCAACGGGAAGAGTCGTGTCCGACACAAACACGAACTTGTCATTGCCTCATGGTGATGCCAACTTGTCGTTCCGAGTCATTCCTGTTTGCAACTCTGCCTGGTGAACAAAAATGGTGATGGTGTTGCCACAGCTGCGCTCATCAGGTTGACAGCCCTTTGGAGCCCCTGCGATGCCCAGGTCCACTAGCAAGAGCTTCCCCAAGTAGATGATTCATGGCTGAAACCAGGCCTTAGCTGTTATGCTCCAAAAGCAATGGACTCAACCTCCGAGATCTATGTATGTGTGTGTGTGTGTTGGGCAAAGGAGCGCCCCTCATCTCTATTCTGGGAGGCAAAATGAATTCATGCCAAGCTACTGCTTGTCACAAGGCATGAATTCGATGACAGCTAAATGTGTACTAGGCAGAAGTCTTAAAAAGCAAAATTGAACGAGATTCCACTAGTGCCAGTATGTATATACTGGGTATCGCAACTGCTTGATTGTTGGAATCCTACGGTAATCACACAGAACGACGAGACCTTTGTCAAATGTATCAGTCAAATTCTAAAATATGAACTAACATTAACTAACATGAACTAACTACTCTTGACCTGTGGCTTCTACAATCTGGTACTGGTCAGCGTGCCTAGCCGCGTCCAGGCAGGACAAGGTCACATGTCCATTCTCTATACAACAGATTGGCTATGGACACGATATCATCGATATCCCTGTACTATGCGCGTATATATATATAATATATATTTATTTACAAAACTCTGAACAATGTCTTGCAATCAGAGTGAAATAATGGCTCCAACTGAGCGGTGCTGAAATATGTTTGACATTGCTTGAAACTGCTGTCCCTGAATCTTCCATGGAGCATCCATCTCATATGGTCAATCTTGGGTTTTCAGGGGCTCTTCGGCCGTCTTCCATATCTTCCAAGTCTTAAATGTATTTCTCTTCTGCGGTCACAATTTAGTTCGATCCCCAGGAAAATTCTGTTCATGCTGGTCTGTGCCACTGCTCAACTATGCATCCTAGCATGTTGGGGTAGCAGCGCAAAAGCTATCAGAAGCTGATTGCAGTGGGCAAACTTATCCACAAAGGTCTTGGACAGCTCAACTCAGTGCTCGGCCAAAACAGTACTCTGTTTCTACCGTCTCAATCAAGTTGAAGATTGGATGATTCCTGAAGACTTCTCCCGTGGTAGCATTGGGAAAGCAAGCAGAAATTGTATGCTCCATTTGAACCTGTTTGAAGTATGTCAAGTACCTGAAGTTACAGAACTACGGCTGGCCAGACGGATGAAAGCTGCACCTTACGCAAGCCCCTTTTAACACATCTTCCTACAATCCTCTTGCGAAGTACCAGGAATGGAGTCACTGGTGCAGCCCTGCCGGTTTCCTACAATCCGTCGAGACTCAAAGGTGGCGTTTTTCCATGTTTGAAACATGAGTTCGGAATCTCAGCCATTTTGGCAAGTAGCCTTCAATGCATTCCTTACATTTGTTTCCTTGCTCGGAGTGACATCCTCCAGAGGCAATTAGCTATCGATGTTATTGTTCTTCACCCTATATAATATATCTAATCTAAACATAGTATTCAACATACGTAAGGCTCACACCTGAAGTCATGTCTGCATTTCGAGGCAGACTTGCAGTGGATTAGAACTCGAAAATCTTTGCCTCGCGCAGCGACACAGCTAGGCAACTAAACTGTTGGAGTGAATGGCTGCAAAAATAAAAGACACATTCAATCCCTACCAGCAGCTGAAGCCTGGCTTGCCACCTCTGAAGAACTTCTCCCAAATAGCCATGTGGGGAAGCCCATCCTGAAGCTGCAGCACCCAAAGTGTAGATTACTGTTGTTTAATTCCGTACTTTTCTCAGGTGGTACAAGAAAGACAGGAGAATAATATTTGCCAAGCATCGTAAGCCATGAATAGAAACGTTATCGTTGGCGTTGATGACTCTGCCAGATTCAGCGGCGATATTGTACGCGCCTGCTAGCATCACACTGTATCAAGCATCCCATGGCAGAACCGACAAAACCATTGTTTCAAAATAGGAGTCTTTCAACCTGCTCTTCCTGCCTCCGGGACATCATCTGACCAAGTACTGTTGTACCTGCCCTGTGCACAAACAAGGCGTAAATGGACAATGCTGCTCAGTGTCTGGGGGTTACAGTATCAGCTCAATTGATGCAAATCGCCATCTGGACTACACTGCTTCAAAAGTCATGCGTGAGACTGCTTGAATCCGTTGCCCCTACAACTGTCAAGTATCTGAACTGACCAACTCGAGATGCCTTTGCCACCCCTTCAGATATCAAGCTGCACATTGTCGCAATTCGCGACCAGCCTTGAGCGCAACTTGTGCATGGGCCGAGGAGTTGCGTCCCTGCAACCACAAACGCCCAAGAATTGAGACCAATAGAGTAACACATTAGTGCATACAGAAACAACATGAACAGATCATGAAACAACAACATGGGATGATCATTTCATGGCTGGAAGATATCCTGGGTTTTCCTAGAACCTTTCCGCAGAATGAGAAATTACCCAGCAAGCAAGGAAGCACTCAAGCACTGTCAATCTGTTTTGCCACAATGTAGTGTCCAGGGCAGTGCATTTGCTATACATGTCAATGGCTTATGTGAGAGTCTCCGCCACCGTTGCATACATCCATAATCATCCATGATATGTGTTGTTCGCAAAACAAATGGCCATCTGCAGGACTTTGAAGTGCTAAAGTTCCTTGTGTGACAATACAAACACGCTTTGATGCATCTTGTGTGCCACCCCCCACCCAACAGCCCCAATTGTCATGTCTATATACAGGGTCTTCTCTAAATTCCTTTCCCAGATTCGAAACAGACCCGTTGTTGTGGTAACAGCTGCTCCTAGATATAGCTATTTTAGATGCTATTAGTAGATACGCTTGATAGATAGATAACTAGCTAGATAGCTAGCTGGATAGCTAGCTAGATAGATAGATACACAGATCGATAGATAGATAGATACACAGATCGATAGATCGATCGATCGATAGATAGATAGATAGATAGACAGATAGACAGATAGACTGTTTCAGACAGACAGACAGACAGGTTGATAGGTAGATGGGAAGAATAGGTAGATAGGGAGATAGGGAGATAGGGGGACAGGGAGATAGATAGATAGATAGGTAGATAGGTAGATAGGTAGATAGGTAGATAGGTAGATAGGTAGATGGGTAGATAGGTAGATGGGTAGATAGGTAGACAGGTAGACAGGTAGACAGGTAGACAGGTAGACAGGTAGACAGGTAGACAGGTAGACAGTAGATAGGTAGAGAGGTAGATAGGTAGATAGGTAGATAGGTAGATAGGTAGATAGGTAGATAGGTAGACAGGTAGACAGGTAGACAGGTAGACAGGTAGACAGGTAGACAGGTAGACAGGTAGACAGGTAGACAGGTAGACAGGTAGACAGTAGATAGGTCGAGAGGTAGATAGGTAGATAGGTAGATAGGTAGATAGGTAGATAGGTGGATAGGTGGATAGGTGGATAGGTAGATTCAGATACATAGTTGGACCTGTGAGCCGTGGACCTATTTAGGTAGGTAGGTAGATAGAAATGTAGATAGGCATCGATAGGCATCGATAGGCATACATAGGCATAGATAGGAATAGATTCGGAGTTATATGCAGATGGTCTTTCTATGTATATAGTATTTGAAATAAATATAATAAATAAATCATGTGCCTTGAGAGCAAAACCGTATTGCCTTGTATTGCCAGTATTGCAGCGGAGTTTGAACCAGGCCTTTGGCTGCCGCAATAATGTTGAATTTGAGTGGAAAACCTGGTGGAATGGAGTCATGGATTGTTGCTGCGTCCAAAATTCTTAATGGTAGAGTTTGCAATGCAAACTCGACATTTGAGCGCACGCAACTATCAACATCATCAACAACTCACACGAGTCTGCCATCCACCTTGGCCCTGCTTCAAAATGATTCAAGGCTTTCAGACTGTAAGGATCGTACAATGACGCTCAGCAGCAGGAAGACTACGTTGGGCTTCATTACCTGACAAGCAAGCCAGCAAAAAACTACGACCTGTACCCCCAGAACTTTAAGTCTTCCAAGACCCATGTCCTAGATTGTCCCACAGATCGTTCCAAATGCCTCCACTGTTTATCAACTTATCAACGCATGTCCGTGTTCAGTCTGTGTTCAGTCGATGGTCACAACACATGTCAGCTTCATCATTTGTTCAGCAATGTTCAGCATGTCTGGACCTTCTGCAGAGTCTGAGTCTTCTGCCAATCCGGCTCCATCAGCTCTGGCCCACAATGTTTGAGCCAAATGCCGAGCTTTGTCCCTGCCATCCAGAGCAAGCTCTGTCAAATGCAAGAGTGTGAGGATATTTTGCGTCAAAACATCTCCAAGGGAAGCACACTTTATGTGCTTTTCTTTGTGCATGTCTTGCCAGGTACTATAGTTACTATAGTTCATGATTTTGCCAAGATGGAAACAGACTTTACTGACTAAATTGAAATATGACATCTGACATGGTGATCATGGTGCATAAGATTCACAAAGCCAGACTAAACCCCCCCACTGTCCTTCACCATTTTGTTCTGATACAAGAACAGAAGTTTGAAGTGTACAAGATCCGTACAAGCATCGCCAAGTCTGCCGCATTTGCAATCACAATAGTGTCATCGGGACTTCAGGTGATTTCACGGCATTTCTCGAAAGTCCTTTTAATTAATGGCATTCAGTTCATCCGGGAACGCTCCGACATCTGTTTCCACATTCAGTAGGTGGTCTCTTTGGCGGACAATCTGCAGTCTGCTGTTCCGGATTCATCCTGATGCATCCTGGCTCTGCATAGCAAATCTCGTCAATTTTTTGCTCTCGCCCTTGGGATTAGATCGGTTGTATCTGTGCCACTACGCTGCTGAAGGTCCTACGTCAGTACCTCAGCACCCTGGCGCTCCGAATGTTCACAAGGGCAAAAGTCTCGTCTCAAGGCCTGGAAAAAAAAAAAGTTGGGAAACGCTTGGAAGCAGTACGAATCTGATTTTGTGGTGAATCCGTGGCTTTTTTGCGTTACGCCACTAGGCCCAAACATCGGGTGCTATTTGATTCACTCTTGATTCCAGATGCCTGCCTGCTTGTGCTTGCCTCTCTTTAAGAAGAGCTGTAGGTCGGCAAAACGTGACATGTCATGAGGGCCCGTGCCTCAGAGGAGGCCAATGGGCCAAGATCTCCCACCAGGATTCCTGAAAAGCACACGAGTCGTGTGGCACACGAGGTTGTACAACACACGAGCTGCCGGCGCAACTGTCACAACATGCTCAGGTTCCAATGTCAACTTCTCGGAATGAATAGTTCCTGCATTGCAATTTATCAATATTCTCAGACCAAATAAACCCTTGAGGAGTGGTCTGTGTGATGTTACGGGAATGAATGCTGGGAGCAACACTGCACTTCCGTTGGAGCAGGCTCTGACAATGCCCACTCGTACCAAACCTTCGAGCATGGAAGCCAGGCTGCTCCACTCACTATCAATCTAAGAAGCATGCTGCTCGCAATTGTTTAAGTTCGATGTGCTCGTGCCTTGTGAGCATCATGCCGGCGCCACCAGTGGCTCCTGCCACTTCAATCATGCAACTCACTTGTGTAAAGGAGCCCAGAGCAGGGAAAATCTCAATCGAACCCAAGTGACGCAATGCAGCGAAAATCAATCTAGGCACAGTCTTGAAATGAAAGCAAACATGCCTCCAGGTAGTAGGCAACATCTTGCATTCAAGCGAAAGAGGCAAATCTGACAGTTTCTTGCAAAAGGGCTCCTGATGATGCTGCCTTTGGGAAGGTACTGTGGATGGCGCAGTGGGAAGAACATTGGAAACCAGCTGAACATGCCCACCTTGAAGCGTACTACAGGCGATCAGAAGCACTACTCCATGGAGATACGTGCTATGTTCGAAGCATGGTATATGTGTCGTGGTCATCCCATCATCATTAGGAATTCCGTACTCTGGGACCTGGGATACTATGGGTATATTATATGTGTATGTATATACATATGTATATATATATATACATCAAATCCCTATATTAATGTTTCAATGACCATCCCCAAAATGGACAATTTCTTGAAGCTTTGACCATGAAACATATTATGCCAAGGCTTCTGACAGAGAAGGTCTCTGGGTGGATGGAGATGCGCTCAGATCCATAAAGCACCTAAGCAAAGCCCTAAGCAAAGCCCTAAGCAAAGCAAAGCAAAAAGCTAAGCAAATTTCAAAGCAAAGCTGCCGAGGAAAACTTTGACAATTTATGACAAGTTCAAGACTTCAAAAAGAGAGCGGTTGTGGATGTTGTGAACGTTGTGGCACTTGAAAAACATCCAAGGCTTCAGACGCAATCGAAGTACCCTGCAAAGCCATGGACAAGAGAATCTACCTTGGCTTCATGCACTACTAACTGCATTCTCTAAGAATATTGTATCTCTCAGCTAATCTTCGCCAGGTTGAATTCTTGCTCAAAAATCAGATCTTGTTGGCTTGAGCATGAGGATATTCGCTCTCCTGCCACCAAGCTGCTTCAATCTCAAAGTCCAAGTCAGCGCTTCGGTCATTGCTAGAACCATCACTCTTTGGATGGTGAAATTCGAAGCAGTCCTGCAGTTCCGGTAGCAGGTGACTAGTGACACTCTTGGGTCTGTGCTGCAAGCAACAAGCAACAATGTGGGAGGGGTTTATCGACAGTATGGATCCAATCGCTATCGAAACAAAATGTATTTTACGGGCAAGGTAGCTTCTGTTGGCTGTGGTATTTTGGCACGCTCCAGCTTACACATGAGCACATAGCTCTCTCGATTCAAGAAATATGTACGGATTCTGGTTTTTCTTCTCAGTAGTTATTTATACCCAGTCCTCCCAAAGTGGTTTTGGTGAGGGTCTACGGCTCAGATATGTACTGTTCTTGTATGAAGCATCCCGAAGCTTTTTCGAACTCAGTCAGTCCTTGATCGCACTGCAAGGATAGAACGCATGCTGCATGTGCACAACATAGGCTGTCTGAGACAGGAGCAAGTAAGCAAACTCACTTGCATTTTTGCTATGTTGCTCAAATGACATACGTTGTTCCAACGAATCAAGCAGAATCTGAGAGTCTGAACGCGCATAATAATTGGTTGCAATTATGGTCAAAAGCAGTGAATGAGTTTGTGTATCGATAAACGGACAAGTCCCTCTGGACCATACATGCCTCAGCCCCCCATCCAATTCTGTCCGCCTCCAAATCCGCAACGCCTCCTCCTGCAGCACCTTGCCGAGCATTTGCCCAGAGCAAAGGTGCCGAAACCGGTGTCAATGCAGCTGTATAGCCTGGCTGACATGGCTGAACACATAAGAAAACATCTGAAAAATCTGAAAGCTGCAAATTATATATCTATATTTATATTTATATGTATATATAATATACATAAATATATACACATGTCATGTATTGTCATCTTAAGATGTCCATAGATGTTTGTATGCAGGGGAAAAGAAAAAAAACGCAAAGGACAAAGGGTGGTCATTGCCAAGTCGCTCGTTGGTATGCACACACCATCATCTGCAAGGAATCGTTGCCTCTCAGGATTTGGCAGGACACGTCAAGTTCCAAAGCCCTGTATCGCCTCTAGCATTTTTGAGTGCATGAGGATCAACAAGTGGCACTTCAAGTGGCACTTCAAGTGGCACTTCAAATATCTAAAAATGCAGTCAAAGCGACGCACCATCGAGGCACTCTGGACCTGAAATCAATAGCCACAAAATCAAGAGATATCAAGAGTGGATTTCGAAACAAACAAAAAAAATGAAAATAAAACTGCCATGAAAGCCGAACGCTAAGGCTTCAGGGTCCAGCTTAATTCATTGTCTCCGAAAGAGCCCAGGAGCTCACTGATGATGACCTTAGTGACTTAGTACTTCAAAGAATCAAAGTTACAGTCCACTCCAGAATTTGGATCACAGCGTTGCAAAAGAAAGCGGAATCTTCAGGAATGGGCATCAGCTTTTTTCGGCGCGGTCCATGATCGCATGTCTCCAGGCACCACCTGGCCCCCAACCAATAGCAGTTCCAGAAATCGAGCACTGCCAGCACTGCCACAATCTGCGACCGCTGCCATAACAAGACTTGTTGGTCAAATCGCACGCCATTACGGAGCAAGCCAGAGCAAGCCAAACAACCTCTGGTGGAGCTGGCGGCAGCACGCGGACACTTTTGGTTCCCGCATTGATGGCCAGATTTGCTTCTTCCCACCTCTACCACGCCAGGTCACAGTGGCATTTTTGAAGTTGCAACACAAACAGAAACATCAGAAACCAAATACTGAATGAAGCTGAGTAAATTTGATGGCAAGGTGTTTCTTGCTGATGCTTTTGCAAAATGCTAAGCACAAAGCCTTGGTTCTGAGCGAGGCCCCCCAATTGGTCGATGTGCCTGTCACTTGACTGACGACAATTTTGTGGCTTGGGGCGGAGAACTTTTTGGATCAAATCTGTCAAGCTTTGCTACACCAGCCAGGCAGCAAGCAGAGCAGGCGCAGGAAGGGAGCCATGTTTTCACTTCCAGAACTGTCAAAACAGTCCAACACACCAGAGCCGCCCTGGTTCACCTACCGTTGCTTGGATCCGCAAGCCGTCCCAGCCCTGTGCTGAAGCCGCAATTGCATGCAATTGCCCCTGCATTGGGATGAACATTTCGCTACAAGATGCTACAAGTACTGTAGCAGCAAAACTGCATGGGTTTGCCACTTCCGGTCTTGTCTGGCTGGGTTCAAGGCATTTGTTGGCAAAAGTTGCAAGAGTCTGGTACAAATGGCTGATAGGGTCTACTGTTGCGCTAAACTGGCATCGAAATCAGTGAATGTTTGGTTTTCTTCCGACAATTTTCAGCATCATTCCCTTGCACATCAGGGTTGGGGATGTTTGGGGAGGAGAACCTCAAAGAACGCAGTGAAAAACTGGTTGCACGCCGCACTTGCAAGGAAAGCAGGTCTGACGGTCTGTCACAGTTCCCATGGTAGCATTGCTGCTACCATGGAATTTGCTGCTAGAAGCTGTCATAGCATGCTCCTTAAAAATGCAACAATCAAATCCTTGCAAAAGTGAAAGAACAAGTGCCTCCAAAGTCCAGGAATTGCAATGTGCATCTGTGTTACCGACATTCCCATGGCTATTCACCGAAGGAAAACATGATAACACGCAATGACGTGGTTTATACAAGTCTGTGAATGAAGTCCGACCAAAGCAAGCTGGCAAAACCCCTTGGCTTCCAAGATGACCAGGGCCTCGCGAACTGTCTCTGCGGTGCAGCTGAATTCAGACATGTTGTGTGTGTGTGCGTGCGTGTGTGCGTGTGTGCGTCTTTGTGCCAAGATTGTGCGATGTTGCGCACGTCTCCATTCGCTCTGGAAGACTTGATTGTAAAAACCAAACAAAGACATGTCCATATTATAAATATACAGTGCCCCAACTGATTGACAAGTAAGCGGGAAGCGATCAAGCCTGGTGAGTTCAAAGGAAGCGCACCGCGATATGAGTTGCTAGCCTCATGGAAAGCACTTTGGTTCAGAATGGTCAAGAACAGAGACTGACACCATCAAATTCCATAAGAATTTGGTTCCCGCACTGACGACAGTCTGTCCAGCCCTGCAGCATCATCAAGGACCAGTTGCTGCAAGTGCTCCGTCCTGCCATTTGATGTCTCAAGATTCTGTTGCACAAGTGAGGTGTAGAGTAGAGGAGTTTACCCTATCACACTGACTCATATGTAGAAACTGTGGCAGGCAGACTGCTCACGAATTGCCAATAAGTCTCCACGCAGCTTCTTGTGCTTGCGTTTCTCCCTTATCAGCAATTCGCAGCAACTTGGATGAGGAAAGAACGATCAACTCAAAAGACAGGCAAACAAGAAAATGTGTCAGATGTATGGTTCTCTTGCTATCAAGTGTGGGAAGAGCTGATGGCGCTGTGAATCCTTGCAACGACGAAAACCTGTGACGAAGATGATTCCAGTTTTTATGAATTTCGAGAAGGACCTCCGAAAAAAATTGATCTCAAACACTCGGGGCCCACGCGCTGCAAGCTGTTGATCTCGCTCAAAAAGATAGTTCCGCAGTGTGTCCACCTGTGAGAGGCAAACAGCTGCAGAGAGAAGTGCGGGCCAACAGACTCAAAGTTTCAAGGATTGCACAAGTTGCACAAGTTGCACAAAACATCAGAAGACTTACTTGCTGTTTCAAATTTGAGTCTCTTCTCCAGGGTACCGCTTGTCTGAGATTCGGGCTGCGTCATCAGTTTCTGAAAGCGAACCTGCCGGCCAGAATGCCAACTTTCACAATCGTTTTTGGAGCTGAAGGATGCGCACAAATGCATCAACCTGGCCGTCTAGGGCAGGCCGAAACTGACACTGCCGGGCCTACGACCTCTCCGCACAACGCTATGCACGATAGTGCATTCTCGTAGTTCTGCTGAAACTCCGCTTGTATGGATTTCAAATCCTGCTCAAAGCAGGTTGCTTGCACTGCATCAGACAGTGCATGGCACACGGTTCAACCGCAGCAACCCCAGTATACGCTTCCAAGGTCACCGCGCAATGAAATGACAACTCTTAGAGTCCTACCATGTACTAAGTGTACTAGCATTTACCAACATGACCATGACCTGCCTCCACTTCCTGAAACAATTCTTCCAAGGAGGTGAAGTCAAAGTGCCACGTCGGAAAACCTCATTGCAGAGGGTCGCTTGGGCCGCTCGACTTTCGCACAATGAAAATTAATGAAAGCAAAGGAAATGAAAGGAGATGCTCTGAAAGTGGTGGGATTTCAAGTCCAGGATTGCCACACCTTAGAGAACTTGATTTCCGCACACCGCTCACATTTGATTTCACAAGTCCCCTGGTCCAGTTTGGAGCTAGTGATGTAGACTTGGGCCAAGGACTTTCGACCGACTTTGGTCAGTCATCACCATTGAGGTCATTTGATCGTTTTAAGAGGGTCCTAATACTGCGGGCAGGTTCGTGTCCAATATTGTGTATCCAAAGGAATGGCGATGACTTCTCAAGTAAGTATGATCACGCAGCACTGGCAAAGTCATTGTCGCAGTTTGTGAAGTGTTTGTCTTAGCTTGGTATTTTTCTGAATGGCCAATGTCTTTTCTGTAAATTGCTGATCAAATCAAACTTTCTTCCCACCATGCTCACATGCACAGAGCTTCCAACAGTACAAAAAAAAAACAAGTATCTACATTAGTTGCGGGGAGACTGGGGAGAACAGCGAGAACCCAGATACTGTAGTGGAATGCAATAGAAAGAGGTTAGCTGGTTAGGTAAGAAAATACGACTACTATACAGATGCAAGTTAAGGTACTTGGTGGGCAAGAGCTTGCAAGAGCTTGCAAGAGCTTGCAAGAGCTTGCAAGAAGAAGTCGCTGGGCAAAACAAGTCAGATCAACGCCTTCTTTGTTTCAAGTCATGAACCTGGCTTTGCTCAGGAGATTACAGGAAATGTCAAGGTTTGCGCGGCTTTGGTCCATTGGAAAACTTTCTCATCATGTAATCTAGTGGAAAATCGAGCAGGTCCAAGTTTCCACTTCGCGCAGCCCGAACTGTCAGTAGGATCGTTCTACAGTTAGTGAAAACAAAGGAAGAGAGTTTGCTGTGTGGCTCCCATGTGTGGCCCGACCTCTATTGCCGATGATCTGTATGGTCCATACCAGGAGCAGTAGAAAAGATCATAAAATGCCCCGAAGAAATATGTTTGTCACGCGACAACCATCTTCGATAACAAGAAATAAAGGTGAAGTCGTGTTAGGGCCACTTCCACAAATACGAAGCTACTGCAGCTACAAAGGAAATCAGGCACTTTGAAAACGATCCTTCAACGCAAGCAAACATGATCTTACACATTGATGATTCAAAGATGCTTCAGATGTGCATGAATTGGAAAACGATGAAACGTCATGAAACATGTAGCCGAGATACGACACAGCAACTCATCCCCTTCGTACAACTGGTCTTCTTCCCGCAGCTTCTGAAGACGATAGACCTGATGCCAAACATTAAGCTGAGTTGAGATTGAATTGAGTTCATGCCATACCAACGCAAGAAGTCCGCATCTATATTGTATAATTCTTAGGACGGAAAGGATTCGAACCCAGTTTGGTTCCGAAGGATTATTGGAAACTCTGAAAGAAGGTGCAGCGTTTTTGGGTCTCACACTGCAAAACAAAAGACATATTTCAGTTCCAAGAGCATCCCAACTTGCCAAAGCTATTCTTCGAACCAAAAGCTCAGACCTCGATATTGCAGCCTGCACCCGCCAGGGATGGATCTAGCCTCAGTACGTGCAAAAAGCCAGGGCACTGCAACACAAACACGCACTTTGTCAATGTCAAATACAGCGAAATATACAAGCAATGATGGCAGAAGAGAGCCTTGACATAAACTCCGATGCGACATCATGTGGCCTTTGCAGGGGCCGCTGTAGTGGCACTGTGGTAAACATCCAAATGCGGCTAGAATATCTTCCTGTCAAAGAAATCAAACAATGAGATGCCCACCTGCATGATTGCAGAGCGCTGGGGGCGACCTGTCATGAGGTTTGGAACACCAGGAAAAGCGTGAGCAGATTTGTTTTCTTTCTAAAGTCTGACAAAACAAACGGCAGTCAATCAAATTCAATCAACACTTCGAATACGGAAGTTTGGTAATCTAGTGAGATTATATTCAACCTTCAGCAGGCCATGGGACAGCCATGGTGACGGATCAAAGCACAAGAGTGCAATAGAGTGGGACTGAATCCCACAACGTCACACTCATCACAAACTTTCCAGATAGGTGCGCCTCAAAGGCTCGAAGTGCGCAAGACACTCTGGCCATGGCGGAGCGTCGACCAACGTCGACAAACTCCGCAGATCCTTCGGTCCAGTACCTGCAACTGCGAATGCACAGTGTCAACGCAGTGTCAACCAATCACAATGTGTTGCTTTCGCTTTCTATGTTCATCTACGTTCTATATTGCATTGTTTCGTTTCCTCTTTGCGTGTCTATGCAAGTCTTCCGACTTCCTATTCTTTGTGAGACCATTAGTTCCTGGCCTGCGTTCGCGGCACTGCGCTGTGGCACAATCAAGGTCGCATCGCACCCATGGCACCCACGCTTGATTGAACTGTCACAAGTGCAGACATAATCTGTCGGGAGTTCATGGTGAGAGCAAGAGAGGGTTGGGTCGTTGTTATCTGTTCTCTTGGTTTGGCAATGTGAGATGGATGCGACTCATGCGACACTCCAAATCTGATCATCAAGCTTCCTTGCCCCAAACTATTGATGGCTTAATCAATCCCACTCTGGGCAGTTTGAGCCTACAACAATAGCTGAACCCTCTCCGTTGCCAAAAACGTAGCTGACGCTTAAATTGTTGCCAGGACGTTGCAAGCATCTATGTTTACACATGGCCCAGTGGCAGTTGCAAGCTCGTATTCAATCTACTTTGCCATCCTCTTCCATCATTGTATTCGTGTGCTGCAGTGCTAGTGCCAGTTGTTGCAGGTGTCCGACCTTTTTGTCGTATCTCACCTTACAATAAGACATAATACGTGCACAATCTGCACAATACATGCTTCTGTTCATCAAGATTTACAGTACTCTACAGCACTTCTTTGGCTGTGTTGCATTGTAATGCTGTGTTGCTCTGATTTCTAAGTGCTCACAACAGCAAAATGCATGATGCATGGCCTGCACACTGGTCCATCCGTCTCTGCGTTTGCGGTGGCGGAGGGCATGCACCTTGAGGCAAGGGTCAAATTTGGTGGTAGGCTTTCAGGCATGCAGAGATTCTTAGATTCTTATCTGCTACTTATGCTAATGTAAGTCATGTCTAATTGCGCGGCTTGCAATTGGCAAGGAGTTGCTGTAATGCACTGCCCAAACAAGATGCTCTATGGCAGAACGATCTTCATAGGCGCTGGTTTCAACTCAAGCAATCAGGTCTCTGCAACATTTGGCCGAGTGAGGCGCCGCGTTTGGGTTCTTCTCCACCGCATAAAGCTCTATTTGAACCTGAAAAGCTACACAGAGTTTGCTTCAGGAGATTTCGCACATGCTAAGGTAGCCAGGAACGGCCAAATAAAGGCAAACCTGAGTCTTTGATGGAAATGGGCAGCTCACAAGGAAAATAACAAAATAAGTTTGGATAAGGCATGATTGAAAGACGCAGAGCCTATGTAAGCGGGCCACTGCCTAATTGAGACAACCGCAAATAAAGAAACTGTTCCACAAGCATTGGAAAACTACAAGTCCTGCCCACATAACCTGCCTCTGCACGCTCAGCGGCCTTGAGTGTCGCCTCAACCAAGGGTCCTCGCCCCGCTCCCAGAACCATCGCCTTAAAAACAAAATGTCCAAAATGATCCAAAATGCACATGTAAATACATGGAAGACACTCAACTTGTGTCAACATGTCTCAACTTCTCAACTTGCAAATGTATAAATATTTGGAGGTACCACTTGCTGTCCGAAATGCTGCCAAAGGCACACAAAATGGCAGGGGTCGTCCTTGCTCTTTGCGCTCGGTGAAGAAAATGAAGGCTGCCTCCAAACAAAATGCTGCAAGAGCATTGCTTCACTATCTCAAGAATTTTAAATGTTCATGACTCTTCTAATCGATGGCTTCTGGTACTTGTCTGAATTCTGCATCTGGCAGTGAATCCCCAATTCAGGAAAAATAGCTATCTGATAGGAAGCAGTTCCAGCTAGAGAAAAAGCAGTACATGTCACATTCCCTTGGAAGCACTTTGCTACTATATCTACGCCTGATATCATTCTATCAGAAAAAGTTACAGGCCTCTCTCGGCCTGTGCCCCATGGACTTGCAGAGGTGGACGTGGTCGACTACTCTATTGTTGTAAAGAACAAAGCTGTATGCAAATATCTCTGCTAGGTGTGATGTGTGAGCTTCCTATTGATCCTGCACTTTGTTCGTTCAGAGCTTTTCAGCTTCAGCTTCAGCTCAGTCAGCCAGGGGCAGTGGTCCAGGCCTCTTGGTATCTTGCCTCAGAAAAGGAAAAAAGGGAAAGGTAACCACCTGGCCACCTGGCCACCTGGCCACCTGGCTACCTGGCCATGCTATCCTGGTGCGCCACCTTGTGCCTATTTTGTTGTCAGCGATCATGCGTTCACGCGGATGTCACTGAGAGTTCTGCATATTTCACAGGATCTGTCTCAAAGAGCTCGTAGGTTTCGGACTGTCACCAACAAATCAAGGATTGAGCTCAAAGTCACTCGCAGTCTGTGTGGTTTTGGCATGAATTGAGCTGACAACACTGCCTCGGACACCTTGACACATGAACTGCACATCGGCCTCCAAGTTATCGGCCAGCGGCTGCAGGGGAGCCTCAACCGAATTTGGAGGCATGGCCAGGCAGGCCGTGAAGACGTCAAGACTTGAGAGTTTTGACCTGTTTTTTTCACACATATTTCCCCATTAGAAACTGAATTTCAGCTTGATCCATGCACAACTTCAGGTGCCTGCAAAGTGTCCTTGTGAGTGTAGGCAAAGCGGTCTGCCTGTGACAACGGTGGTAGAGCCTTGCAGGTTCCAGTGGGTCTGAAAAGCGAGCCTACTGCGGGGGATTGCGGTGTATGAGTCAAATCATGTCAGTTTTCAACATTCCAATTTAGAGCTTGACCAAGAAAGTGATTCTGTGCAAAGAGCTTCATCATTCAATGACAAAATTGTGGACAAGGTCCCGGATTTGCAAGAGGTGCCAAGATTCAAGTTAGCTGGGCAGAAGTTGTTGCAAAACCTGAGAAACCTTCCAAATGTACTGCGTGCAGATTCAAAGGTGCCGACCAAAGTTGCACACAGCTTCAGGACAAAACAAAGACCTAAAGTCTCACTGTATACTGGCCTATTGCAGCGTTTGGTGCCAGATTGGTTTCGAGAAGGAAGACCAGACCGACAGGAAGATTTAAGGAAGCCAGATGAAGCAACCACAATGTACTGTAACTCTGAGGTCCAACTCCAAGTGTCTAGAAGCTGCAAATCATACCGTATGTCGAATTTACATGAATTTATCGTTGAGTCAGCATCACAAACCAGGCCCTAGCGACAACATGCTCAGTCCTGAAATAGCTGCGCCACATATGACTGACGAGGCAGTAATCCCTGCGCAACTCTCCGGAGACTCGTTTCATGTGTGAAATGCTGCACAATTGCACCACACACCTCGATGCCTTCTGAGCTGTGACTTGGTTATCCTAAAATCAATCATAGCGGCATAGCGCCATCAGTAAAAAGTCGTATGACACCCCATCTGGCCGCATGATATCATGTTGCGTCAAGGGATATCATGATATCATGTTGCTGTCACACTTTGAACTTGCACGAAAAAGGCATCCCTGCGTTTTGCACCTCATGCTCACCTGCGGACGTGGCCGGCTCGCAAATAATCACTTGAACCTGGGTGAATGTGAAGACCCAAGTGACACAAGCGAACAGATGTGCTGTGCCGTGCCGCTGAAGTTTCCACTTCTATGAAGTCAAATTGTACCTCCACCAGACATCGAATTAGCCATGGATAGTCCGCTGGGATGGAAACCTGATGACGGAAGAGCTTCTCAAGGAGCGCCTTCAAAGGCAAACCAACGCTGATGAAAGCTACAAAAAGCGAACGAACGGACATTCAATGGACTCCCTCAACGCTATAAGGACTGCAGAAACCACATGGATCACAGCAACTCCTTCAATTTGAATGTATTTTCTTCAGCATTTGGGATTGGGGTCCATATGGGTAAATATGCCGATATGCCATTACGTACCAACCCTAAATATACCCTAAACCACCTAAAAGAACCTTGCAGTAAATAAATAAACCTAAACAATCCCTGAACATCCCTTAGCCAACCCTAAATAAACCAAAAAAACTGCAACAAAGCCTACAAACCAAACCCAGATCCAAAATAAACGGCAATCGGTGTATCCGTGCAAAAAAAAAAACGTGGGCATACCCCAATCCCAAACGCACGGTTTTTCTTGATGGTGTGGTTCATTTGTTTTTTTTGGTCTCCAAGATCTCTCTGTTCAGCTCGGGCAGCTTGACTCCGCGCAGCTGAGCTTTCGTCCTTCGCTTTCTTGGGAAGCACTGGATATCCTGACCTGCACAGCACAGGCTGATTCAACATGTGCCTCTGCCACAATTGCCACATGCCTTCTGGCTGCCTATGGAAACAAGGTTGGCACATTGGGTAAAAGTCTGCCAGAAGGGAAGTGGTGTACATCAAAAAAAAAACGTCGTGCGGGGCTTCCATGATCTGAATGTCAAATGTTGTAAAGTAAAAGGTGATCATTTCAACTAGTTGTAAGTATTGTGTGTATATTATCATTGGTATCTAAATGTATTTACATCTTTTTAATTCATTTCGCGCGTTTCTGGAAGGTCTGCTAGCTGCCTCCTATTGGATTCACGGAGACAATATCAGATTTACAGTGCAGCGCGCAAGGAGTTTGGTTTGGCCAGATGGATGGACGTCGACTGTTCCGGACCAGTGGAGGTACGCGAGTTATACAGGAGGCGTCGCTCGTTTTTAAAAAAAACTTCGCCGTGTCGCAGGCTTCCACGAGGAGACAGCTGCAAGCAGAGGCAACGTGTGATGATCTGTGATGTTCAATGATCATCACTGATTTGCATCAAGTCATTTATCTATATTTATCTCCCCCAAGTACAAGACCGTATCAGCAGCGCCTGTTCAGCAGAAAGGCCGAGGGTGGCAGTATCACACTGCGAACAGGCTCTGCAAGCCTTGCTCAGCATTCATGCAAAGACTTGTGGAATGTGGACAAACCACTACAGTACTTTGGATGCTCTCCAATCTGTCACATCCTTGCAATGGGTGTCCTTGCCATCTTTCCAACTCCTGCGAAGCCAAGAAATCGGAGGGAACAAAATTGTGCTGGCTTTGTGAAGCTTCGCTACCTTGTCGCTCGTCTTGTCGACGGTAAGCTCAAGGGCGCAAGACAACCTGTCGCTTCTTCTCTTGATTGCAGTTCGACCAGGTCTTGAAGTATGCTTGTGCGTGAGTGTGTGAGTGTGTGAGTGTGTGAGTGTGTGAGTGTGTGCGTGTGTGCGTGTGTGCGTGTGTGCGTGTGTGCGTGTGCGCGTGTGCGCGTGTGCGCGTGTGCGCGTGTGCGCGTGTGCGTGTGCGCGTGTGCGCGTGTGCGCGTGTGCGCGTGTGCGCGTGTGCGCGTGTGCGCGTGTGCGCGTGTGTGCGTGTGTGCGTGTGTGCGTGTGTGCG
>BGPT01001202.1:116868-180229 GCA_003297045.1 Symbiodinium sp. clade C Y103 | reverse complement strand
ATGCCAGATAGAATGCCAGAAAGAATGTCAGAAGATATGCCAGATAGAATGCCAAGATAGAATGCCAGAGGAGATGCCAGATAGAATGTCAGATAGAATGCCAGGCAGAATGTCAGAATATATGACAGATAGAATGCCAGAAAGAATATCAGAAGATATGCCAGNCAGAGGAGATGCCAGATAGAATGTCAGATAGAATGCCAGGCAGAATGTCAGAATATATGACAGATAGAATGCCAGAAAGAATATCAGAAGATATGCCAGATAGAATGCCAGAAAGAATATCAGAAGATATGCCAGGTAGAATGCCAGGAAGAATCTCAGAAGATATGCCAGATAGAATGCCAGAAAGAATGTCAAAAGATATGCCAGATAGAATGCCAGAAAGAATGTCAGAATATACGTCGGATAAAATGTCAGAAATAATGTCAGAAAGAATGTGAGAGAATGTCAGATAGAATGCCAGGAGGCAGAGGAGGAGAGGACAACTTTGATGAAATCTAGAGACCGAAGGTCGCTAGATTTCATCAGAGTTGTCCTCTCCTCGTCTTCCCTGCCAGAAAATTTTGCCAGAAAGAGTGTCAAAAGATGTATCACACTATATGCCAAATAAAATTTCATGGTGGGGATCACTCGAAGAAAGTAATTTGAGATGGGATGGGGAAAGAGGGCCATTTCAATGGCTCAAATCGACTTTAGAAATTGTGGGTTCGTCGCCCTTCACGGGAGACTGGGATGATTTTGTGTTGCATATTCTTGTAGTGGATACAAGGGGGCCTCACAATATTCTTTATAGGTGATACATGCGTTTGAAGCGGGATGCCTGGCCTATTTTCGGATAAGCGATGGGTTCTGATATTAGGTGTCTCGGCTCATGCTTTTTGAAATTATATACATCATTTCTCGACTGGTCAGCAAGTAGCGGTTTAAGCAGTCAGACTCAGATTGGTAATTGGGTTCTACCATTTGTTATGAGTGCGATGCACTGCGATGTAACCCACTTGCAATAAGAACTCTAGGGAAAGTCCATCTAATTACTCCAAGCATTGGTTTCTCTTCCTGAAAAGTAGAGATTCATTGGAAGAAATAGATGCATACTACATGATCAGGACGATTTTGCCCTCCGTGTTTTTTCGCCTTGTCGACGAAGGCAATTCCAAATGGGTACCTCCACAATCCACAGTTTTATCATTATTTTGCTGTCCTGCTAGTTCATAGTTGTGGAAAACCTTCCATTTTATAGGTGATTTTTCCTGGGGAAACCATGGTTTTCCCGCATTTTTTTAGTTTACCAGAGGATACATATCAATGATGTCATCATATTTTGCCATTGATCGCATACCAAAAGGTTGGTTCACTGTTGGGTGAAAACCTTCTTGCCAATCCGGAAAGCCCTGAAGCCAAGCGGTCGGCTTTTGTGAGGAGATTGGCGTACAATCAATGAACAATTCGGGTCAAACAGCGGAAACAGAAATTATCGAAGCAGGAGAGCATCTCCACTTGATGGGGGTTCCAATGTACCCAGCCTTGCTTGTGATCACCAATTTCCCCATGTCAATTGCAATGCACCTGCAACGGGACAAAGATCTTTGGCGGGAAATGCCTCCAGACAGCAGACAGCACAGTGATTAATTATTTCGGTTGCAGTGTGATGACTTTTAGATTTAGACATAAATTTGAACTTTGTTTTTTCTTAATGGCGTTCTGATCCCGTGATTCTTTGGACAGCTCCTGTGATTCCTTGGACTGCTCCTGATTCCATGCATGCCATAATGGCAGGATCGCTCTGGTGATGACAAAATCCCTAGTTTGGCTGGTTCAACCCCTAGCGTTTGATGATTAGATCCCTATTTTACATGGTTAAATCCAATTTTTTGATGACTAAATTAATCACCGTTCTGGATTGTTAAATCAAGTTTTCCAGTTTTTTGATGGATTACATTAGACATTGTCGTTTTTACCACCCAAACCAGTTAAATCTTCATGTTCGCTGGTGAAATCAGTGTTTTTTTCTATGAAGCGATTAGGACTTATGGTTGTATCATGTTGTATCAAGTTGTATCCATATCCCCCCAAGAAATGGCAGCTGCGGAGCTACAATCAGAAGTCTCATAACACATGACCGTTTTAATGGTTTTCGTCAGTATCTTGCATGATAAGATCCCCATGTTTGATATGTTTGATGATGATATTCCACCAAACGCGATAGTAAATTCACCATTTTTCATGGCTAAATCAACATGTTGGATCGTTCAATGCCTATTTTGGATCGTTCAATCCCCATTTTGCATGGTGAACTCCCCATTTTGGATTGTCAACTGTCCTTTTCAGATGGCTAAATCCTCATGTTTGATGGCTACATCTACCATTTTGATGGTTTGATCCACCAAGTTTGATGGCTAAACTCCCTGCCTTTCGCGGAGTGCTAAGGTACATCACCATGATGCAGCAAGCGATACAGGCGGTGTTTTGGTCGCCGAAACGGCGCGAAACGGTGAGGGAGTTCCGCCAGTTCTATTTCAAGCTTGGGGGTGCAGTTGAGAGTTTTTTTAAGGGTATAACCACGGTAGTAACCACTACGAGTTGGGATATGACCTGCTCAATTATGGTCAGATATAAAATTCAAACTGGAACTGCAACCCCAAGTGGATTATAGCAGTCGACTTGTAGCATCTTCGGTGATGGGTTTGCTATCTTCCTGCCACCAAAGGTTGTCTCCTCAGCAAGGGATCAATGAACCATTTAGTTTAGTCACACCATGAAATATGGTGATTTTATCCATGTCTCCTCGGATGGGTCGACCCAAACAGCTAGGTCAAAATGGTGAGGTGAAATTTAGCCACCAAGTAAAATGGTGTGTATCCAAGCATCATGGAACGTAGGGGAAATAGCCAAGATAGTGGTGGGATATGAGGTAGACCAATTTTTGATGAGTACTTCACACTTTGAATATCTTTGACTATCGGAATATTTTGCTACAATCTACAGTTATGGCCCTTTACCAGTTATAAGTTAGTTATAACCCCATTAATGGAATAACAACACCATCTATGGAACTTTAGTCATAGCCATGCACAACTGGTATTTTGGGCCTTAACTGTATAGCCAGCCAAAACGAAAAGAACCGCATGTATTTTTTCAAGGAAGCGAAGGTTGGCCATGAAAGCAGTGCCCTTCCCGGTCCCATGAAAAGAGACTGCACAGGGCGCATTTGTCTAACAATGGAGTAGGGTAAAACTAATTTGTGGGGATAGACAAAATGAAGATTCAATCGGATATATTCGGATATAAACATAACCAACAGTGTTGATTGGGGTTGGTCCATGTTACATGTGTGGCCCCAAAATTTGGTAGGAGAAGAATGATATATAAACTACAGCTTCCAGTTCCCAAAGCATTGCGTGTTTTCCCAATGTCAAAAAGACGGTACAGAGTCGACCGACTGAGAGTTGAAGGTAAATGCCCAACAGTTGGGATGCCCCAGAAGTTGTGTGATATAAATATATATATATATACACACATAAGAGGCTTAGAGGTAAAGAGTTGAGAAAAGGTACTTGTGCTTCTTAAGTACCTTCTGGTACCTTTAGACCCTTAAAATCACCAATCTTGTGTGGAAACTCGTCTTCCAACCCCTGCCATGGTCTATGTTAATCTACCGGAGGGTAATCAAACATGGTTTGCTGGAAAATCCACCATTTTTTTATAGATGTTTTTCACACTCAAACCTCCATGTTTAATCGGGATTTCCCGGCCATGTTTGTTCATCCTATCAAGCCCCATTAACTCCGCCTAATTTCCAATGAAATCCATTAAATCCAACAACATCACATTAAATCTCATATGTTCATATATTTTCCATTTTTGTTCCCATGTTTTCTCCTACGCAACCTTCCATTTTGGCAAACTTTATGTCCACCGTCTTCGCTTGCGCGAGGCTGGCCTGGGTGATGCTGCAGCAAGTGTTGGGGAACCGAGCGGGTTGACAGATCGTTGAGCCGAGCGAAATTGGAATCACTGCAATGTGTGGCCCCCCAGTTATAAGTTGGTTTTTGAACCCCATTGACTATAGTTATACATAACATAAACCATAGTTATTGGAGTTGTAAACCAACTTAGCTATCTAGGGGCACCCACATTGTGTGGGTAAAACAATGAAATAACCACCCATTTACCTTCTGGTTATTCAACATAGCCATGGGAAACTACCATCTGTAATAGGTAAGATCATCAGAAATCATCAATATGGGTCATTTTCCATGGCTAAGTTGAATAACCAGAGGGTATCATTTGGGAATGGTAAGCATAGCACCTTTAAACATGGTGAAATCGGGGCTGGTTTATGGCATTGTTTTGCCAGCATAAAATGGGGGGTTTCTGAAGTGATGGGGGATCACCAGTCGTCACGATGGGATTCAATACATGGATGATAATGACTTGGATGATTTTGGGCCCCCCCCCAGGTATAAGTTGGTTTGCAAACCCTACTATATATATATATATATAGAGTTGTAAGCTTTAGAAACCATGTAGCTATTGGAGTTATATAAGAACTTAGCTATCTAGGGGGCTCCACATTGTACGTGTGTAATTAATGGGATTATCATGGAAATGTCATGGGATAATGGGGTTATCATGGGATATACCCCATAAATCCCAATAATTAACCCCAGTCAAGATAACTAATAAGCATTGGGGTAGGAGTAGCTTCAAAGCTTGGTTTCCAGCTTAAAGTGTTTTTCTTTTCCTAATGGGAAATCCACCATGACCATTTGGGGAATCTATAGGGAACATGTGTTATTTTTGGGCGGTTCCTCAAGCAAATCCAAGTCAACTCTGTGATGGAAGAAAAACTACCAGGTGGCCCCCCCTCAGTTCTGTTTGTCAGTTTATCCCTGTGATATATATAATTATGTATATATATATATATATATCAACCAGAAATTCTTTGGAAATCCCCATGATTCCCAGAGCATTTGGAGCCCATTCCCCTCCTTGGTCATCCAGGCCGCGCCCAGGACCCCACCTACCAGGTCTTGGAAATTCGAAAGCAGAAGCTGCGACGCAAGAAGGAGCGGCGCCTGGCGTTTCTTGGCGTCTGATGCGGACCTGTGGAAGTGATCACAAGAAAATTGGAGGTAATAATGTATAATAAGAGGTCATACCACATTCACCATTGTTGATAATTTATGGGTGACTATATTACCTGGTTTCATGGAGATTAATTAATGATTAGTAGAAACATGTAGAAACCAGTATACTAGGATTATTCGTTAATATGTATTAACCAACCACTAGAAGGGGATGGAGTAATGCCAGATAGATTGATCATATTGAATGATACGTGTTGGTAGACCGGATTTGTAGATCAGATTTGTCCAACATTTGTAAGTATGATCAAATTCTAGAATATTTGTTTATATTTGTTAGTAGGATTTTCATATTTGTAGATCAGATTTGTAGCAATTTCCACACCATTTTGCTAGTATGATCATCTTGTGTACGTATGATATTTTTTAGATATACTGAATGCATGTGTATTAATATGTAAGTACTGTGTCTGTATGAGGATATAAAGAACCAACAACCAACAATAATGAGATATAACATGATAACCGACAAGGAATTGGAGAATGTGACAATTCAGCCATCTCCGAGTGAGCCATATGTGGATATACCCGCCTATGTGGGGATCAGGGGCGTATCGAATCACCAAATCGGATGCGCAAACTCTGGTGAAGGAGGCTGAACTAGGGCCTAATTAGGCTTTGATCATCAAAATGTGTTGTTCTATCAATGTGCATGCGGAGGGTTGCAAACATGAAAAAGGGAATTTCACTTGGTTGCTGACACACCAATATGGGAGACATAGGGAGACTAACCAACCAAAACTACGGAAATGAATGCAAATGATCAAGTCGCAAGTCATGATTCATGAGCAGTTCTTCCATGACACTCCATGATAATTGTTTTCAACCAAGGCTAGCATGGCTAGCCATATTCCCATTTACTGACATGATCGCGGGCAATCGGATAGAAGGCACTGACAATATGGCATCGGTACCGTTACACAAATACAAGCACAAAAAAGGGGAGATAGAACAAGCAATACTGATAGCAGGAGTTATTTCCATCCATATATGTCCCATCAACAGGGGGCATTATCACAATCCTAAAACTAGGGCAAACAAGCATCAAACAGACAGATTTCATCAACAAACTTGACAGTATTCATTGGCCCATCGCTTTGCAAAAAAGCATATCTCAGTCCTTAAAAGATGGCATGAAAAGTATGCGTCAATATTTTGGTGCATTGGGGCCCCACCCCCCTCCCAAGCTGGTAAATTTATTATAGCCCCCTGGCCACGCTGAATACACCTCGAGGGTAAGAAGAGTTGGGATCAAGCAATCTACACATCCCAGTTCCCATGGTTCTGTATGAAATAGCGCATATCATCCAGCATTTTTTGAGATGACTTCCGCACTAAACACTCCAGTTCTCTATCCCTTTATGAAAGATGTTCCCTCTTGACTTGTTTTCCATTTGTTTCCCTAATTTCTCGTGACAGTAATTCGGGCCCACCCAAGTTTTGGGTAAACCCAGATGATGTTCCAATCTTTTCCACCTCACCAGGGTGGTTCCAAGGAAGGGCGCGCCGTCGCCGGAGCTTCAAACTCTTCTGAAGCAGCGGCCGGAACGAAAGCGCGAGGAGCGATGAGAGGGAAAAAGAGAACGGAGAAAGGCGATATAAAAGGTGGGACCCCCATACGATAGCATCATACATCGATAGCTAAGTTCGTTTATAACTTGACTGACTAGGGTTCATGGGGGGCGATGCTTGGTGGTTAGCAAGTGTGTTACAACTAGTTATAACCCCTGTTATAAGTAGGACAAGCAGGATTAAATCCAGGTATAGTTTGAAATGGGGTCATATCTCACTTATTACCCTCTGGTAATCAAACATCGCAATGGAAAATCATGCAAAAACCACTATTTATACATGATGTTCCTTTTAAAACTAAGGAATTTCTAATCGCCATGTTTGATTACCACAGGGTAACTGGGGTGAAGCACAAAGCAGCTCACAACTTCCAACTGGGATACCCACCTTGTAGGTTTGCAGTTGCGCAAACCTGGTCGTGTGTTGCATGAGCTCAGCGGTTCCCCGAAAAATAGACAAGTTCAAAAGAGAGGTATGAATAGCCATGATGAATATGTCCCATATGTCCCTGGGAGGCAGAAACCTTAGATTTGAACCAGTGGACTGCGCAGCCCAACCTATGAATTTGGGATGATGTTGTGCCCTCATTTCTGTTGACTTTAGAGTGGGATTTGATGGGACTTCATGGGATTTGATGGGACTTACTGGGAATTCGTGGGATTTAGTGTGATTTTAATGGATTATATATATATATATATATTGATGTATATGATTTGGTTCTGTTAATGAGAGTGCTAGGTTGCTAGGCTAGTACTTCACCATTGGACCTGTTTCCGGCTCAAACGTAGCCCGAGGGGCTGCGGTTCAGTAGATAGGACCTTCTTAGACAAACGCAGCGCCATTCGCGCGTGGGGTTCAGTGCCTTTCGCATCTGTACAGATCACATGTGGAGGCTGGGAATGGTAACTTCTGGGTGGACTGATGATTGGGGATGGTTGATGGCATATTAGATGGCATTGTGGGCAGCAAATTTGAGCTATGCCTTCAAGTCAAGTGTTGTGGGCTTGGAGTCTTAGATGATTTGCACGTAGTTAAGACCCGGGTGGGTTCCATATAGAGGTAGATCATTCTAGTTTGTCTGAAAGTGGATATACTCCAATGTTCCCAATTCTAACAGAATGACGATAGTCATTGATAGTCTGGAATCCTCGGAAGGTTGGGTACATTTGGGTGTACCCTATGTTCAGAAAACCAGCGAAGCGTTGGCAAAGGGGCCCCCAAAGGTGTTGCAAGCTGGTGGCCCCCCCCTCAGTTGTAAGATGGTTGTAGACGATGGCAACTAGTTCGATGGATGTGTCTGAAAATGGGGTATTTCCTCCAGATGGAATAGGGAAAATGATGATGAATTATAAACCATTAATTTTTTTTGGGGTACGCTATGTTCAGACATCCCCAGATATATCTACAATGAAGCCTAGTGAAAGCTATGTTCACCAACTTAGCGATTCCGGACTGGGGCACCCAAATGATGCCAAATGATTTTGTCTGAAAGATGGCTACCCCAAGTCCCATGCTGCGTCATCATGTCCCAATGGGGAAATCCACTAGGGCTGGGGTGGTTATGAATCAGCAATTCCAAGGTTTTAGTACCCCCCCAGAAGGATATTATAGATATAATAATAGGTTATTATTGTATATATATATATATATTGAATCTTTATTCTAGTATATACTATCAGGTTTCCATCTATTGCTTTTTTGGGGTTCCGTAGGCAAATCCAGATTTTGTGTTGCCACAGCATTGAAAAAGACCTCGATGAATCGAAGCCTTGACACCCCACCAAGCCAGGACCCTACCAGATGCTCGTGGTTCTATTTGGGGATGGCTCAAAACATGGGAACACCTATAGTATAGTGTCAGTAAAGCAATAGGATCCACCATCTGCAAATTTATCACTTTTTACGGATGCTAGGATAAACCATATGGATCCATATGGGTGATTTCTGTTTGCTATACAAACATTCATGATCATTCATGCCACTTTTTCTTTGGGCCGGGACGATCATCAACGTACCAGCTACTTGATGTGACATTTCCCAGTTGCACCAGTTGTACCCAGTACTTGACAAAGTCTGCCAAGTCTGATCCAATCATCCTGTCGAATACCACAAGTTTGCAGCCCAAAAAAAATAACCATCATATGGCTTTTGGGGGGTACCCAATGTCATTTTTTATTTTTCGGTGGTATGCTTATTTTCATCATTTGTATATATCATTCATATATTATTCATATATTTGTAAACATATATATATATACATATATACATGTTTTTATTTACACGAATGTGATTGTATATCCGTATAAATCTATATATATATATACAGATATATATGTATAATATATAGATGTAATAGTATTTATTTGTTTCCGGAAGACAGCATATTTTGCAATTCCCATGGGAAATCACACGGCTTTGTTCAGACATGGCCGCAGCTATACGCAGATAAACCGCAGCCAGACCAAGTCGAACTGGGTTCACCTTGGATAGCTACTGGGTGGTTCCCCCCAATTATGTTTGTTGGTTCATCATCTCAATAAATTATGGATATGACCCCCCTAAACCCTTGTGAAATTGGACCCATGAAGCAACGTAGCTTACGAACTGGGGGCCCTGTACTGTAGTGCTTTAATCTTGTCTGCTATGTATGCGGATCCATACTCACCAGCTACATGTTTGTTCCAGAGTACCTAAGGGTGACCATGATACATGGGGAAAGTGACCCCAGATGCTAACCAGAAACCAAGAGTTATGATATGATCCCCGAAGCAGACTCCACAAACTCCACAAACCAGCTCCATGGGGACGTCAGACTTAGTTCTCTGGTCTCGAACGATCCCTTGGTTCATCATGACAATGTTCACCACATAGAATGAACATATATAGGGGTGTCTCAAATTATGAAAAGGCGTTGATCATCAGTCTCCCTCTGAAGAAAGGCAATGTTTTGGGAAATCTCCGGCTTGTGGACGTAGCCCCAAGGGCAATTGCTGCTTGCAACTGGGGGTTGTTCAGGATATGCTTGACGAACCCCAGATTGTTCGACCACGCGACACTTTTTTCAACTGGCCATTGAGCAATGACCAGTTGACCCTTGTTGGTTTTAAGCGGCTTTACCGTGGGTAAACTAACGTGGATGCATGCGGAAAACCAATGTTTTTCCTGGGAACATGATCTAGAAATGATGGTGCTTCAGGTGTTTCCGCATCTATGTCAGTTTACAGGAGGGTAAACATCAGATTAATTATGATTAATTGATGCCTGCGACTTGATGATAGGTTATTCAATGTTATTCATCTACCTGGTTTATTGGGGGATGAAGAGTCATTTCAGTTTACTGGAGGGTAAACATCAGATTAATTATGATTAATTGATGCTTGCGACTTGATGATAGGTTATTCAATGTTATTCATCTACCTGGTTTATTGGGGGATGAAGAGTCATCTCTGTCTGAACTAGTATCAAGGAATTGACATTTATGTATGCTCATGACACACCGGGCGGCCCAGCACGCAGCCTTGTACGTGTTTGCGCCTGCCGCGCCATTCGGCATTGCTTGGTTGCCGCTTCAGCTTCGCAAAAAGGCGCAGGAACTGGTGCTGAATTTGCGCGGAGATCGTGCTGTGACAGCCAGACCTTGATTACAGGTTCCGAAACCTTGACGCGCAAGCGCTGCAGTGCGTCCGCGTGGGCCAAGCATGAGCCTTCGCGCGCGCTGGGTTGCCTTTCCGACGTTTTTCGTGGTTGATCGATTTTTTCCCCACCTGCCAGGTGAGGGTCACTAGATTTTTTCACAGCTGCCCGGAGTGCTTCTTTTGCTTCCTCTTCCTCCTCCTCCTCCTCCTCTCCAGATCCCAGTGGGCACTGCCGGACCTCATCTGCCAGCTCCAGATCTCAGTGGGCACTGCCGGACCTCAACCGCGAGTTCCAGATCCCAGTGGGCGCTACCGGACCTGAACCGCCAGATAGAATGCCAGAAAGAACGTCAAAAGAAATGCCAGATAGAATGCCAGATAGAATGTCAGAATACATGCCAGATATAATGCCAGAAAGAATGTCAGATAGAATGCCAGATAGAATGCCAGAAAGAACGTCAGAAGATATGCCAGATAGAATGCCAGATAGAATGCCAGATAAAATGCCAGAACGAATGTCAGATAGAATGTCAGAACATATGTCAGATAGAATGGCAGAGCATATGTCAGCGGAAATGTCAGATAGAATGCCAAGGGGGAGAGGAGGAGCGGACAACTCTGATGAAATCTAGAGACCGAAGGTCTCTAGATTTCATCAGAGTTGTCCTCTCCTCCTCTTCCCCGCCAGAAAGTTTTGCCAGAAAGTTTTGCCAGAAAGAATGTCAAAATCTGTATCATACTCATGGTCGGTAAACTCGAAGAAAGTAATTTGCTTTGGCTGTTGTCTTCTCCGTAAGGATAAACCGCTCACCATTCGCATGCGGTCTGGCAAAAGTTTGGCACAATTCCCCCCAAACTGGCCAACAAGAAAGGTAGTTATCGGATGTTAGCGGTCCAGAAACAATTTTGTGGTCGGGGCGTGAGCCAAAGTGAGGCAACAACGCGCTTCAAGCATCTTTCAGCACCAACAGCTGAGATGGATCAACACGCTCGGGCATCTACATTTTTTGCACCCCCATGTGTGTTCTTGTTTGTTTGTTTTCTGTTTTGGTGGATCCAAGCATTTGCTGTTTTCCGTCGTGTTTTGGATGATGATGGCACTTAGTTTAACAAGTAGTGCCTTTTGGACGGGTTGAAGCCACCAACCGCTGTGTATCCCTAAAAAACATCCAGATTTGGGGTTGTTTGAAAACACGGCTCACCCAATTCCAAAGGAAATCATGTGTTTTTGTAGATTGGCAGAGATCTCATACACATCACATTGGTGGATACTTGCCGTGCGTCCCAGTAAGTTATCCCATGGCATCCCAGCTATATTTAGAACCAATTGCATGTGGTGCGTAGCCGTGTAGCATTCTTATATGGGTTGTTTTTTTTCTTGAAAAAAATATTCATATAGCATCAATAAATAGATACACACTGTAAATGTGTGTACTTATTAGATTTTCATACATTAAAATCTTCACGATCTGGGATTCACACATCCAGATGGGGCGCAATTTTCATGGGATGATTTTTTGGAGATCCGGCTGGTTCCACCCCCTGAAAAATGAAAATCTGTGGAGATCATCACGCCAAAAAAGGGTTTGAAGCACGTACGCGCCAGGTTACTGAGCAACGCGTTGCTCTTGAGCATCGTTGAAAGTGTGGCCGGAAACTCATGTCAATTTCGGTTTTCCAAGTGTTCGTCATTTAAGTTTGTTTTTCAATGCCTGGGTGTCGTGGTTGTTAATAGGTTTGACAAAACGAGTTCTTCACATTTTTCCATGTCAAATGTTACGGGCAAACGATCGCAACTGGGCCACAAACTGGCAGATCTCAATGATTAGATTGATTAATTAGATTGATGGATATTTTTGGGACAAAAATTCAATATTTCATGTCAATTCGTTCGACACCACAGGTTCGGCTAATTACTACCAATGACGCATGGGATGTAGGCGGCAAAAACATGAGGACTAATGTTGCTTAGCACAATCGGGTGTCCCTCCCAAAAATGGCAGGATACTGAATTATTTTTGAAAATCTTAGCACCGTAGAGTACCATCCTACTAATCAGAACACAACATTAATTATTATACAAAGTAACTATGTGGTTTTCAATTGACAAAAAATAGATCCATACAAATTCATTTAAAACCAATACACATCAGCATAGTTTTCACATGCAACAAAGAACATGTCATGTGGACATTTAGGAATGACCAAACAAACAAACAAACGTCCTTAATGTTCAAAAGGCAAAGTTGCGGGTTCATCATTGCATTTGAACCTTACCTTGTCTCAATCCCCTTGGACAAAAGGTTGTGTTTGTGCAGTTTCTTGTGACTTTCATATCAAACGTTGCGGTCGAGTGAAGATAAACAACAAATCCAAACATATGAACATTTGAGGCATACTTGGGTTTGCAGTTCCAGTTCTAAGTGGTTGTATAACCATACATATATATATATATATATGTAGGGATTAGCACGGGTTAGTTATATCCCAACTGATATAGATTATGACCATACTTGAAAATCATACCCACTAATCCCAACTGCACCCCCATGCATGTTTTCAGGATCCATGTGGTTGTTGATGTTGTTGCAACCTTCGGTTCGGGTCACACCAAGGTGGTATGTCCTTCGAAAATGTCCACCGGAGAGACTTACTATTGTTTCTCATCATCACAGGCGGATGATGCGCGGGTTCGTTGCAGGGTGGTACCCCCCGGTTATAACTGTGTTTCTATCATTCGATATTCCCGTTTACTACAATATAACCTTCATAAATGTTCGTTAATTTCAAGATCCCACATTTTGTTGGCATATCCCCAGAACTCAGCCCTCAGATCTAGGCGTTATACATGGTAGGTACCTATAATTTAGGTACCTGAAATGGCCTGAAAAAAAAAAAACGGGGCCCCAAAAATCCCATGGCTTATCATCGTTTCCCTCCGAGCATGAATATGTTAGGGTTTTACTGTTTTACCCTACCCTCTGGTAATCAAACATGGCAATTGAAAATCCACCATTTATAGGGGATTTCCCCAGCTAGAAACCTCCGGGGATTTGCAATTGCCACGTTTGATTACCGGAGGGTAACCCTAGTTTTAGACAAACCCTTTTGAATATTTGCGATTTGCTTGGTCCTGATGTTCAAATTTCTTCTTAGTGCACCCAAACATCGCTATGAATCATGTATGGGGGGATAGGCATAAAAGTTCAAGTTCCGATTGTTGTATGGGGACTCAATGGTGTGAAGGAATGCTGCTTTGCTTTGGCCCCATGTCGCATCCACCAGATGAGGACCACAGCAAAGCCAAGGATTGTTGTTCACAACATATACCACATCGACGCATACAAGTTCAAACCCCGTAATACTAAGTTGGTTCACAAATTGGTCAATCATGGTTTATAGTTTATGGTTGTTTATGGTGGATACAACTATACTAAGTTACTAGGTAATGGGGGTTATAAACCAACTGATAACTGGGGGGCATCACCTTGCATCCGAAATCCGGGTCAACCTTGGAAGGGTTTTCACAAAAAGCAACGGTGGTGCCCCAGTTCGTTTGCTGAGTTGGTTCATTAGTCCAATTTCACTAGGGCTTGTGGGGGTTATATTATAATATAATAATATATTATATATAGTTAATGGGGATTATAAGCCAACAGACATCGTATTTTCACGAGATCTAGTTTAAATGAACAAATGCCGGCGATGCGAAATTGGCAATGATCAACAGAATTGCTGTTTAGGATGGTTTGTTTCCCATTTGATTGGTATTCCAGTG
Organism: Symbiodinium sp. clade C Y103; assembly: GCA_003297045.1. NCBI lineage: Eukaryota > Dinophyceae > Suessiales > Symbiodiniaceae > Cladocopium > Cladocopium sp. clade C. The sequence continues at coordinate 166,094 of BGPT01001202.1, read as the reverse complement.
GCCCGACTCTATTGTAGTCATGACCGGATCCGAGAATCAGCTTGTGCAGATCCGGTTTTCAAAATCCAGAGAGGTATAGGAAATCATGAGGTTTTCAAGATTCAAAATCGAAGTTTGGATCCATGTTTTTGAAAGAACTGTTGTGTGTTTTAATTGCATACCAAAAACCCACAGATACAATCATGTCCCATAACTAGTTGATGGAAGAAGATTGTCCGGACCCCTTCTATTCATTGTGTGGAAAACCGGTTTCCTGTAGATTTCCATTTGAATCAACCCCTTGAAAGACTAAAGTTATAACTCAAATAATGCACACATTTGCAGGAAAACCCTATATTTGATGGTGGACACCACAGAATCCTGTAGGTTTTCCCTTCCGTCCATTGACTTCAGAACTCAGTGCCTAGGAAAACTGCCAAGAAATGTGAACGTCCCCTGGAAGAAACCCTGTGGTGGGACTGAAGACACCCTCGAAGTCATCAAACATTGCAATGCAAAACTCCGCATTCAGAGATGATTCTCGCAATAAACGCCACATTCATAGTGGGTTCCCATCGCTATGCTTGATTGCCGAAGGGTATTTGATTTTGTCTTATCATATGGTACTCGAGAACATGATAGAACGCATCGATTCATCATGATCTTATTTCAAAAATGGCCATACTGGGGTACACCCCTTTTCCTCCAACAATTCAATTTCTGTTGATATTCACATGTCCGAATTTTTGATGACTGTGGTGAGTACCAAATTCCATGCAGTAAACAAACAGTCAAGCATAACATCCTGAAAACTTTGGGAAATCCACCTTTCATGGATGATCATTAAGACTATTGTGGGTGGATTTCCCATTGCCACGTTTGAAATGGTGAACTGGTTATCTGGCCATGCATGGTACACTTTAAAGCAACTCTCAGCATCCCTGCCCCTGCTGTCGCTCTTTGATTCGAATAGCCGAACCGGTGAAAACCCACACGACGCTCCGTCCTGTTGCGCGTGAGCCTATGGTTCGGTTTCATATTTTGGCCCTTTTATGGGTCAGATGCTACAGCCAAGAGGTCTGTGCAGCTTGGCTGAGGCAATGGATGCTGTTTGATGTTGACCCTGGACCATGGGACCATGTCCTGGTGGCTTTATTCGGGGAGTTCCCACAGATTATGAAATACTGATTAAAAGTCATACTGGTTCATCCTGAATGGACATTGCCAAGCCAATACAAGCCCGTCACTTTAGAAGTGTTTGGCATTGCATGACAATGTGAGCTTGTACTGGTATGCTCTCGCTTGTTGATGGTAGAGTTTGTGCAGACTTTGATGATCATCTAAGTTGCGTACTGGAAATAGTATCCTGATGGCTCTTTGTAAGAGATATGTCTTCAGTGTTGTCTTTGACGTCCGTTGCTCAGTTTGTCTCATGGTTGTTTGAGATATCCTGCTTATTGGTTGATTCCATACCGTTTTTTGTTCTCCCTGTTTGTTTCTTCTTTGTCACAGCTATTGTTGAGTGAGTTGCGAGGTCAGCAACCCCATTTGTGGTGTGCTGGAATGATCTAGTGCCGAGCTCGTATAGATAAACATGCATGGAAAATGAACCAATGTTGAGCTGGATATCTATAAGATTACCCTCCCTCCAAATGGGGGTTGGAAGACTACATTCGACGTCAAAAAACACCTGTTTGGAACACTGCTCTCCCCCAATCAAACATGGCACTTGGAAATCCCATATGAATGCAGGTTTTAATGGGAAAGCCATGTATATACCTAGAGAATCGTTTGGCATCAAAATTTTGATGCTGGTCTAGCGAAACAGTGTTTTATCTGATTGCCGCTGAAATTTCTGGCATGCGCCGTTCTTTGGGAAACAAGTACCGTTTTAGNCCAATTTTTCTACATTGCGCCATTATTGCGGACTTGCGCCTGATTTTTTTGTAGGTTGGGAATGCGCCCGAAATTTTGGGCACATGATTTTCTAGGTATGTGTGATTTTCTAGTGCCACGTTTGATAACCTGTTTGTAGGTGAGTAAATACCACATACAGTAATCCTTCAACTATTGAAGCATCATTATGAGCAATTAGCACAAGGTCAACAAACCACTAGAGGTAAGAAGGAAAAGTTGGAACAGTTGAAGCATGATTGTGCTTGCGTTTGCTTAAGGTCAGCTCTCATTTCCCAAGGACCGGTAAGAAAAATATTAGGAATAATGTGGTCAATCCAAAAAAAACAACCTTTGCCCTATTTTCTCACATTGGCCATTTGCGGGAAACTGAAGACCAGGCAGCAAATTGGTTCATTATTGAGTTTATCAGGGATCTACCAGATGTGTCATGGTCAAGCGTCGGCTTATCCAACTTTTTGACCATGGCACATATGGTTGTTTCCTAAAATAAGGGTACCCCTAAAATGGATCCCTAAATCATCCATATTAGGATATACTAACATAATTTTACATTATTTTCCCGTATTTCTCCATTAAAAACCATCCATTTTGTGCTACCCCCATTTGAGGAACCCCCCACATGGTTTTTGTCCAAGCCTTGATCTGAGGATGGCGAGTGCGGTCTGAATTTTGTGCCTTGGTGTTGGTTTTTGAGTGGCGTATGGTTCAAAACTTCTCAAAACCCATGATTTTCCCAGCTGTGTTTGTTTCAAAACGGGGGATTATCCAACATGTTTTTGATGGGCAGAGTGATGAAAACCCCTTTGATTTCTGAGTTCCTGAAAGTTTTGACACAGCCAAATGATGCATATCAATTATCCACTCTGAGATGCACTGCCGGTACCACGGTTTTGATGGGTTCCTAAGATGTCTGGGTGGTCCCCACTGGTAGGTATCCGGTAGGCATGTACATGTGAGTCATGAAATCTACCCTGTTTGATGGGTGAACATCCGGACTTCTACTACTTGATTTGTTGATATCTATTGATATTTTTTTGGGGGCTTATGATAACCCATAGATAGCCATAGTAGGGAAACCGTTTTCAACCAACTAGTACCATGACATGGGTAAACGGGCCATGTTTAATGGCTCACATGTTTCAGGGGGGCCCGCGGATACCTCCCACTGGGTGCAGCTGGGGGTATTGATGGGTAGTATAAGTGTATATAATCGCACTAAGAACCCCCAAAAGTTGGCATATAACCCCTATAAGTATGCTCATATAATCTTATATAGTTTCAATAGTTTCATATATCATATATCTACTTAAAACTAGAACTGCAGCCTCATGAATCGTATACCCCACTGGGCAAAAAAAACATATGAAATCCCGAATCGATGATGACATTTTTTTTGATGCCAGGCCTGTCTACATATGTCTGGAATTTATGGAGATACTCTACAGCCATCTGTGTAGTTTGCGGGAATCCCATCGTGTTCTCCAGTTTCAATGTGTTTCAATAACAGTTGATCATTTTCCGTACGGATTTGGGCTCTGGACAAATCGCAGAAGCCACAATTGTGGCCAAGGTTGCCATGTGTTGCCATATTGTACCCAGAAAGGGTGCTGGATACCTTGATTCTAACCATTGTCTAGAAGTCACTCATGGGAAAATGTCCACGACCTTTTTGAGGGGTACCCACATGAGATTTTGCCAAGGGGAGGGTTGATTGTCATTTTGTGTAGTGCCAGAGAAACGGTGGCATGCCTTTTTGGACGATTTCTCACCATCAACGACCGTTTGCCATATTCAAGAATCTAATCCAATCCTCCTAGAGTTAAAATGATACTCAACATCCCCTTTCTATCGTCCCAAACATGTGTAATCTCCCTACTAAACCATGGTTCAAATGGGGGCGTGAGATATGTGAGCTGTGTCAACCCTGGTTCGATGCAGTACTTTCAATATTAGTTGCTATTGTAAAATGAGTCCTAGCCAGTTGAACATCGGATTCTTTGGCAGGTATCTAAGATTCACCATGTTCCGGGAAGGGATGGTCTCCACTGACTCCAACCACACCATGATTCATGGTGGCCAAGCCGTTGAAAATACCATTGTTGATTGGGGAGTAAAGGTGATTGTACTGATTTCATGGGGCTTAATATGGCTTAATTGAAATCATAAGAATAATATTTACTAACCAACCAGTATTATGATGGGATGGGACAGGGATATTTTTCATGGCTCACTTAAGTGGTCCCCTAGCAACTGCCATATATTTTCGTTGTTTGGCCGCGTGTTTTTGGTTTTCCATCGAAGTCAACTTCAAAATTTAACTTTTTGGCCAACCAATCTTAAGAATTATTTCACCAATTCAGATTCAAAGACTGTGGTTAGATTTGGGGTAGATTTCCCTGCTTCCTGTAAATCTTTTCTTCCAGGCTCATCCTGCACTTGCAAGCTGAGGCACACATCAATTTGACATAAACATCCTTCAGGTTTGTTCATCCAGTTAAGGCCTTACATTCTCATGTCCTATGAGGTGATGATCCCAAGATAGCTAAGTTGGTGAACACAACTCTAATGATTCCGGCTTATTGTAGATAGATCGAACTAGTTAACGGGGTTCTAAACCAACTTATATCTTGTGGGGCACCACATTGTAGTAAAAATGTCAGGTTTGCGTTGTTTAATATTGATTGCAGATTGACAAGTTGCCAGACCGCCAGCCACCAATCTAATCCCATTTGGGAAGAGAGAATCTGTTTACGGTTTATGGGTCTCAGCTTCTTGGGTTTGGTTTGACTTGCCGGACAGAATTTCATGGACATTTACCAGGCGGCGCATCAATCATGTTGGTGCTCATGACTTAGTTGGTTGCCAGTTTGGAATCAAATCTACATTACAAGGTGGTGCCCCCCCAGTTATAAGATGGCTGTTTTCAGTGGCTATAAACTATAAACCATGCTAACTATAGATACATCTACCGTAAACCCTAGTTATTGAATACTTCAAAGAATCTGCTTTGATGCCAGAAGAATATATTGCCAAGACAGCGAGTGGTTCAGTGACTTGGGGTTTTTCAACGAGGAGGTTTCCATCGGTTTCCTAAAGTGGGGGTACCCCAAATCATCCAAAATTAGTGCATGATATTAATTAGTATTTTAAATATTTTAACATACTTTAACCGTAACCCTTGGTTTCGGGAGCCCCCGTTTTAAGAAATGCCCATTTCAGTTTAGATTTGACCAAAAACATGTTAAATGGTTTTGTATTGTGCAATGACACCGTCAACAAAGATTGTGGTTTCCTAACTTGTGAGGGCAACATTTCCATCACAAGCGTTACCTTGCATCATGCTGCCGGCAATTATCTGTGAAGGAAAAAATTCTTGCATGGATCCAAATTAAACCTTTTGCTTTGGACCTGTCTTAAGCGTCTAGACCCGAAATTGCTTCACACGCGCTCCCCCCATGTTTACACCTTTCTCATTTTTGGGGGGCCAAAGCTCGCAACATCCCAAACAGATCAAGCCCTGCGAAGCCAGGACTCATGGCTGTTCGGGAGCACACATATCCGCGTAGAAAAGGACGTCCTGAAAAGCGACAGCGCCCTCATCCAACAAACCGTTGCAGAAATAGCGAGAAATTGCGACATTTGAGGACCCAAACACCCAACGCAGCTTTTTGACAACTTAAACCCCGGCAAAGATTTTTGGCACATGTGTTGCATTCTGCAACTAACAAGCATAGTGGAGCATTGCAATCATCCACTTTCGCTGGCAGTTGGTGATCCGACAATCCAACTTCTGTCACACCATCCATGGCCGCACCCCTTGCCAGTGGTCGGGCGGAGCCAAAGCGGTTCAACATCCCAAGACATGGCAGCAGCGAAAGCTTGTGGGATCGTTGCAACCGTTGTCGGGGTTGTTTTGGATCGGCCGCAAGGATGATGATCAGCCACTCTTACCCAAATTTGCAAATATTCGAGGCTCAACCTCACCCTGCTTCAGTGAACTCGCCATACCCAATATTGGCTGAACCCTGATTTGGCGGGTTGACAGGCACAATGTTGACCATAGGCGGGCTGAAGGGGGGGAGCGTCAGCCCCAACGGAAAAATAGTTTCGTATTTAGAGATGACCCCCCATCTGAATCACAATGTATCCCGAGCATGTGCTGGTGGCCGCCCATGATGTCCATTTTTTTCCTGGTGCCTTTGGCGGCATACGATTGCGGATTTTGATTGGCGTATTAGGATCCATTGGTCTAGTCTTGGCTGCATTCCCTTTTGTCATTGCCAAAACCTGCTGGGATTTTTCATTTTCGGCGATGCTTTTCCTAATTAACCAGCCGGGGTTTATTAATCCGGGTTTGCACTCAATTTTTTGGGTGCAAGGGTATGTGACACAGACATAGTGGTCAAAAAACAGGTTTGAAAGGAAAAAATGGATGATACTTCTATGATGGTGCTTGGGGTTGCATCCCAGTTAAGAGATGGTTAATACACGTTAATTGATCACTAACTCATGAGGAACCGAGGCATCCCATATAAAATTTGAATATATTGCAATATATTGCAATATATATATATAGATTATATGGTCTCTTGAAAATTTACTTAACCGCCCGGTGCCGTTGTTCCAAATGTTTGTAATACCTCGACTGTCGGAGACAGACCGCATGCGGTATCTGGGTTTTCAATTTTTGATGGTGCAAAAGGTTCGAAATTTTATTAGATGTCCAAAGATTGTATGTTTTTTTCAGTGCAATCAGAGTAGTCACAGTTAGAGTGTTCACAGGTAAGGTGTGGTCCATTGCAAACCATGAATCCTCGTCGCATAATAATTGACGGTCCAAATTCCATTTTTTTCACATTTCAAAGAGTCCTATCTGAGATGATTCATAATTCATCCACTTGGGTTTGTCTTGGTTGTTTCAATATGTTTCAATACTGCGTCATGGTCATCCATGATTTGGATGATTTGGTTCCATTGCTGGAAACCTTCGTATAACCCCATGCAACATGCAGTAAAAACATGTGTCTTACTTTTTTTGCGGGTATCCCCCGTTGTCATTCACATTCACTGGGTCATGGTACATTGGTTGTTTGTGTGCCCAACCGACTCAGGTGCAGGTAGACCTTTCAAAGAGCCTGAGACAAGCAGAAACGTCCAACTGGCACCTCGGACCTTCAAGGCTCAAGACAGGTCTGACCATCAGCAGTTTTTTCGTGTGAAGAAATGGGCCAATACAGGGTTCATTTTGACATGAAAGGCGGATGGTCATCCCCAGGTAATACGGGTTCATATGGAGGTTTCCTAAAATAGGGTATCCCCAAATCATCCATTTATAGATGGATTTTCCATTATAAACCATCCATTTTTGGATACCCCCATTTTAGGAAACCCCCATATATTCAATTTATTTCATTATAATCAATCCAGGATGATGGTCGGATGACCATACTCCATATTCTGTACATTTTTGTGCCATGTCTTGGTTCTGGCGCATATGGGAACATCGACTTCGAGATGTGGAATAAATACACACTTAGGGATTTTCAAACATGGTGGAATTAGGGGGTACCATGGGGTACCAAAGTTTGGACAAACTTGTTGTATGGCATACCATGTCAACAGGAAAAAAAACATAGACCACATGATTTTCGGAGTAATTTCCATATTTGCATGCCCTGGGCAGTTCCGCACGATGTTTGAACATGTTTATTGATTGAACATTGCTAGTGACTTCAAAATTGTTGACGAATTGCGGACTTGTGTGTTGATCTTCCAGATACGAATACCTCCAAATACTTTCAACAAGTATGACGCGTGCAAGCAAATTGTGTCAGGTGCGAGTCTACTCACGAAACAATACACTTATTTTATTTTCATACCCAAACATGAACGATGTTCATAGTCTGGATAGTCTGGGAGATGTGAGCAGTACTGTCCCATGGTTGGAAGTGGAACGTGTCTGCACGCAAAGAATGCCAGGGTGTTTGCTTGCAGTTTGGTCGCAGTTTGAGCCAAAACAAGGTGGTGTATCAATCATGAGTTCCCACAACCACAGCCATCCGTTCACCGTTGACACATTTCAACCATAAAGTTGAGCCACGTTGTTTTTGTTGGCAGATTTTCTTTTGGGTTTCGGGCCTAGTTTGTTCGGATTACTTTCACAACACTCCTCCAAGCCATTTAACAGAGAAGCCTTGGTTTGGCAAATATATAGTGGGATAATTGGGGGAACATCTGAATTAAATAAGTTGTGGGATTTTTATCATGGAAACAATATTGTATTATTGTGGCCTGATTATTCATATGCGGGAATCTACAAATTTGTGAACCTTCATGAAATTATTCAGACACAATGATAACTAATGATATATTATGATATTCCATCCCATAATAGTACTCAATAATTCTCAATAGTGACAATGTGGGGCCCGTTAGATAGCTAAGTTGGTTTATAACTCCAATAAGTATGGTTTATGGTACTTATAACTATAGTATTCAAAGGGGTTTATAAACCAACATTCACATCACTGGGGGGGCACGCAACATGACCAGCTCCTGGGATCGGAATGGGATGCCAGCAACTTGGCGGGCGATGGATCTGAGGTATCCCAGCCGAGCCATTGATTACAACAGATCTGGACAAAGTTTCATGGCGCAACTTGGGAGAGCCGGGTTTTTCGGCTGGTGAGATGGAGATGGAGATAGCATAGATAAAACAGAGTGATTTCTGATGAAACCATGAATAAATGAAGCATTTAGCGGTATACGGTGATATAATCAAAATATCATGAGATATAACAGAATATACAACCAACAATGTGATAGTATTGGTGTGTCTGAAAATGGGGTATACCGGTATGCCCAATAATTACCAATGGAAGAGGGAAAATGATGGAACAATCATGATGAATCATCAAAGTTGGGGTGATTAGCCATCAAAGTTGGAGGTGGACCTTTATCACCTCAACCTGCATGTATTGTTTCGGCCAGCACTTGTGCTATGCCCGCCACTCTTTTGGGATGATTGTCGGGAACCTCATTTTTGCTGAACTTTACAGTACTTTGTGGCCTTCCACTATTTTGAATCGTTTAACTTTATGTCCCTCAGGTTGCTTCTTGGGGGACGTGTTTGTTGACCCTCTGCTGGGTTTCGGCTGTACCACAAACGCTATTTTCAACACTTTTTACATAAACCCTGCAGAAAACCTAGAAAAACCTTAGGAGACCCCAGGGAAAACCCTTAATTAACCCTGAAGAAACCCTAAATGAACCCTAAAGAAACCCTAAAGAAACCCTGCAAAAACCATATGAATATAGTGAAGTACCTGGTGGGCGTAGCGCACGTGCTGCGGCTATTTTTGATATTTGACGGGTCGGCCACGAGTTGTGTCCATGGAGGGTTTCACCACGAGTGAGGGTGCAAGTCATAGTGGATCAAGCAGACGCGTACAATGTGGGGCCCTCTCTTTTGTAAGTGGGTTTAGAAACCCCATTCACTAGTATAAGTACCATAAACCATACTTATTCGAGTTATCAACCAACTTGTCAAAGATGTTTGTGCAATGGTCTATCAACGACTGGCTACTGATCAGTTAGGGGAGGGTAAAGTCGAAGAGGAACTTCAAGGTTTTAGCAGAATAGATTTCTGCAAGTACCATAAACCATAGTTCTTGGAGTTATGTTCAACAACTTAGCTATCGTTTGGGGGCCCCACATTGTAAGTGGTGGTCTTGGGAGAGGCTAGATTTATCCGTGTCAAAGCTATTGATCGATCTAGATTGGACTCGCCAGGGGCCTGCAGCCTGAAGTCGCCGAATCAACGGAAGAAAGCTAGTTACCCTCCGGTAATCGAACGTGGCAATTGGAAATCCCCCTATAAATGGAGGTTTGTAGCTGGGAAAACCATCTATAAATGGTGGATTTTCCAGCAAGCCATGTTTGATTACCAGAGGGGTAGTTTCATCAAATAGTAGATCATCCAATGGCCATTTGGGGACTTTGTTTCTTGGATGATACACTACTGGGTGATAGAATATGATATTCTCATATATTCTCTATGGCTGTACATATAGATCGGATCATATTCATCCAACCCCAACAGTGTATTCTCTATGAAATGGTCACTTTGGGGCTTCGGGGTGCCCATCCTCCCAAGCGCCTGTTGCGGTTGCATGCTGTTGCTTCGTTGTCACATGTCATGTTTCCATTGATTGATGAAGTAAATGTCCAACAGACGCAACCAAATCGATGAAAGATGATGTAAGCAATTGCCTGATATATAGAACAAATGCTGTCGTTTCTTGTAGACTAAACCATTCAATCTTGGAGGCACGACATTTTGAGTTGTCCTGTACCATATCAATATGAAATGCTTAAACACATTTTAAAAAACTGCTCTTTAGAATATAAACCACGTGGGAGAATACTCAGACATTGTTTGGAAAACTTAAAGCCACCCCACAACCACTGAACGGTAAATGATGGTAAGGGGCATCATCCCGTAGTTGCTGTTTCCAGTTTTTGTGATCATTGTAGTGTGCCTATATTTGTGTACGTTCAATTGACCACACCCTGTTGTAATGTCTACCGAATTATCAACTAAAGAAATGCAGAACAGTTGTAAGTAAATTAACAAATAGACAATCAAACAAACATGTTAAAGCAATAAATAGATACAAAAATCACAAGATGATTTCTGCTACCGGCGCTGTGAACGGACCCGCAGGTTCTACTGTTTTTTGGCACGTCAGGTAGAAGTTGTGCACGTCAGGTAGAAGTTGTGCACGTCAGGTAGAAGTTGTGCACGTCAGTTAGAAGTTGTGCACGTCAGGTAGAAGTTGTGCACGTCAGGTAGAAGTTGTGCACGTCAGTTAGAAGTTGTGCACGTCAGGTAGAAGTTGTGCACGTCAGGTAGAAGTTGTGCACGTCAGGTAGAAGTTGTGCAAGTCAGATAGAAGTTGTGCACGTCAGTTAGAAGTTGTGCACATCAGTTAGAAGTTGTGCCCGAATGACCATGTGATTTTTTTGGGGATCTGGGGGGGTGGGTGGGTGGGGGGTAAGCACTTGCACGTTCATGCACGTTGATGCTGCGCTTACTTGCACGTTGATGCTACGCTCACGAGATCTTACTTGCACGTTGATGCTACGCTCATGAGACCTTACTTGCACGTTGAAGCGCCACTTGAAGCGCTTTGTGCCATGTTCCTTGTCTACCAAAGACAAAGTGACCAAAAGAGAATCCCAACGAATTCAGACCTATGTGTGGTCTTTTCTCTTTCGTTGGNAAGCGCTTTGTGCCATGTTCCTTGTCTACCAAAGACAAAGTGACCAAAAGAGAATCCCAACGAATTCAGACCTATGTGTGGTCTTTTCTCTTTCGTTGGAACACAAAGCAAGACTTGAAAGGAGCTCTTGCCGAATTGACCTCCAAGGTCAACAAACGCTGCCGATGAGAATGGGGAAAAAAAACGCGAAAAGCAAAGTGCAGGTTGGTTTGTTTTTTAAATCACACATTGGACATATTTCAACCAGTGGAGTTCAAAGATCCATGAGCATTTTCCTAGCGCAACGTGGGACGAAAACACCATTCATCGTTTTGGGCATAATAACAAAATCTTCACGGCGCCACAGTGTTCAGCAATTCTGACAAATACCCACGAAAATCATTAAAAACCACGGGGCCACTATTGGCGCCGGTACCTGATTTCTACAGTGTTCCCCACCTTCTTTCGTCATACCATCTCTCCATTGAGTCGCGCCGGGGTGCTTAGCCTCGCCTTGAGGTTCTGCCCAGGGGCCATTTCCTTTAAAGAAGCCGGCGTGGGAGTGACCTGGATAGAAATGTTACCCCCTGGTTATTTAACATAGCCATGGAAAATCACCATGTTTAATAGGGAAATCACCATAAATCATCTATGAATTGGCCATTTTCCATTGCTACGTCAAATAACCACAGAGTAGGGGAAAACCCCCAAAATCACATGGTGTATTATAGTTGTTCCTATAGCATGGCCAGTTGGAGGACATACCCTATTTTCAGCTGTGTAGTTTTATCGTTTTTTTTCTCACTATCGGGGATTGGGAAATCTATACAAATCCAGGTTCGTTATTTTGTTTGGATTGGCCTGATACAAACATCAAAAATATACATGATTGTTGTTCCAATCGTCTAATTTGGGATTGGCTAGAACTTATGTTTTTTTAGGTATTTCATGAAACCAGCTGCCTCGAAGACTACAAAGCTTCCTTGAAAAGACCGTGGGGGCCACACAAGATCTGTATTGTTGGGTTGGCAACGCACGATACGTTGCAGGATCCACACACACATGATACCCACTGACTATGAATTGGATGATGATGACGATTCTGGTGTTTCTGAAGTGCCAGGGTCAGAGCGCGAAGCGGCTCATGCGCTAAAACTTAGTACTGTGGAGATGTGGCTTGCGCTAAAGACAAGACGGGAGCGCGAAAGACAGGCTATCTATGGGCAGGGTGGTGGTGAAGATCCTGCCAAACCAGAACACCGGGCGGAAGGCCCTTTACAGGCCTGGAAGCGCAAAGCGCCTCCAACTGAGTGATGAGGAGATGTATACCAGAAGCTGATGGACAGGCGATAGTAGCGATAGCGTCAGTGATTCTCGCAGCGAGAGAAAACACTCGGAAAACAATTGGAATCGGTCGATTGTGTATGGATTTAATGGCATTTTTTTGGAAAAAACGATAACTGACAATATTACATAATATAATAGATCACAATGTATATATATATATATGATTGTATTTGCATGCCCACAGATCTCAATAAATCAATAAATAAATAAATAAATATATATATATATATTTTTTTATTTTTCCAATGTTAATTTACGATCATGATCACCAGCATGACCAGCATCACCATCATCATAATAATAACAATGTTAATTCATTAATTTTAACATCATCATCCCAAGTCTATACTCGGAAATGCAGCTCCAGCTACAAGTGGATATATAACCTTAGTCATAGGGGTTATATCGCAACTTATCATGGTTTTACCCATTTGTAACCCCAACTGCACCCCCAAGTAAAAACTTCCATTTCACTATGAGAGACTCCCAACTTGCAAGTGAGTTCACCTAATTTTTGTGGTTTGGCAAACCTCACAAGTCCTCGTCAGGTTTGATTGCCAAAGTGTATTTCCTACGGTACTCTCCATCCTTCTTACCCTCCGGTCAACGTTTACAGAGATGTGAAGAACCCACCACCAAAGTAGATCATTTTCCCAGGGAAACCATAGGGTTTTCCACATCTATGTAAACGTTTACCCTAGGGTAATTTTTCTGATGCTCCCGTGAAAGCAACCATGTGAGGTACACTGTCAAAGGGCTCAATTTTCATCAAACACCTTGCACCTTGGCGCCCCTGTTAGCAGTGTGTTTTTTGACGGTGAGTTTCTCCAAATACTAAATGCTCATCCCTAGGAATCAGGAGGTTACTTTAGAACAAGTGATATGAACCCCAAAATGTGAATAAGTTGAGGTCCCTCAAACAACTTCAATTTTTATACGTCCATTCTGTTCTACGTTATGCAGGGTGTGCAATCCATCCCTGGAAGAATAGACAATCCCCGGAAAAAGGCCACAAAAAATTGCCAGATTCTGGATATTCCATCCTTCTGGAAGGAGGTGTTTCTCCTTGGGGGACTTGATGGTTGCAAAGATTTTGTTTCCACACCCGTGGTTAAAATCACCAACCAGATTTTGAACATAGATTTAAGCGATTTTCAGTTTGTTGCAAGCAAACATTCTGTGCTATACCTTGATTGAGCAGGGTAGTGTTGTACCATGTTGTGCCATGTTGTACTGGTTTTTGCTACAAGTCTGGATGGTACACAAAACAGCGAAATATTACACTTCCAAGAATTAATTAGCATAGACCCTGCCAAATAAAGTTTTGGAACATTTGTGTCCAACAAACATGAGTATGTTCAGGGTCTACATTAGATGAGGTCAGGGTAAGTGCTCAGGGTTTTGAAGATGAGCCATGTGTTGTTCAGTCCGGTTTCGTGTATGTTGTTTTAAGCAGAATGATACCCTTTGTCACCAGAGGGAAACCAAATGGATAGATAGTTCAATACAGTTTAATAGTTCAATCTTGTGCCGCAAAGTCTTATCTTGTATGTTTTTGTTGGTTCTAGGGCCGTAATTAAGGTTGGCAATATTATAATCAGAGCGTTTTCTGGTATGGTTTCTGGGGAAGGAGGCCATCCGCTTACTCTATAAAGATATTTTGTTCACAGAGTCAACCTACCGTGGCTGTCACTGTTGATTTTTTCTCACCCCAATGACCTTCCAACTCACAATGAGTCCGATGCCTTAGAAAAATCATGAGATTAGACTCCACAAAACACCATGATGTTGGTACATTGGTGAAATTCAATTCCCTTGTTTATCGTGATATAATGGATGCGTAAGATGAATATCATGGGATATACATGGATATAGTGGGATATTTAATGGGGATATACCCACCGGCCACCGGTGTCATGAATCATGGCAAGCTGGGAAATGCCCGAACAAAATGAAGCTTTCTAGCTGCCAAAATCATATCATCCATAAAAGTTTTCCCAAAAAGCCATGTTTGATGACCAGGGACTACTTGAATTCTCCTAATATTTTTTATACTCCCCAGACCATGGGAGCTGTTCATGTTGCCGTTTTGGGGTGATGAGATCCATGGGTGAGATGTTTTCATGTTTGGGTCCCAGTTTGGTAGGAACAATTCTAGTCCAAGACCCTCCAGTGTCATCACACATGGCAATTGGAGATCCCCTATGAATGGAGGATTTAGTAGGAAAAACATCTATAAATGCGGGATGTTCGGTCACCGTGTTTGATTACCAGAGGCTATGTAAACAGGTTTGCCAAAGAATCGTGATGTGGATCAGGTCCGGAGGTTTTCAAACTTCATGAAAGTCAGTAACCATGACTTCATAAAATAACCATGGTGACTTGGGGATCCCCCATTTTAAGAAACCTCCATATGGGTGTGTCTGAAGATAAGGGAGACCCCAATTATAGCAATTTAAGAGGGAACATGATGATAATCTATTGGAATTGGGGATACACTATTCTCAAGCAAACCCATATTATAAATCGTCCCAAGTAAGTGCATGCATACACCATGTCATAAACCACAGCTTGGAGATGGTGATTGTCATTGCGGCTTCACCATTCCTGTGTGCACTTGAGCCAGGTATCGACGACCAGCACAATGTTTCTCGAAAAAACGGGGCATGTGGTGTGGCGATGATGGAGGAAGCAACTAATGACAGTGGCATTTTGAATGAACAAAAAGGGTTTGTCTGCAAATTTAGGGGAAAACTAACCATGAAAAAAGAAAAACACAATTTTATGGTGAATAATCATGTTCCTTATACAGATTGCCAGACCTGCTATACCCCCATTCTCGGACCAAATCTTCACTTCACAGAGAATGCGTTGCGTCCAGCCTACTACTGCATCTGGTCGGTGGTTTTGATTCATATGGGTTTGTCAAAAAAATAGGGTACCCTCCAACTCTTGATGGATTATGATTGTGATCCACCTTGAAATTGACATGTGGGGAGGTACCCAATTTTCCCACAAAGCCATATGGCCCATACTGTTTGCAGGGGTGAAGCGACCAACCAAAGAACCAGTTGTAAGATTTTGGATGTGATGACGTTGCAAGTCATTGACCACCGATGCGGCTGCCTGCTGCGGAATGGGGCCACCACTAGCAAGATTGGTTTGGAACTAGCTGAATTCGAAGGTTTCTTGTAGATATATAGTAGATATATAGTCAATGGATGTTAATGGGTTTATAAACCAAGTTATACCCTCTGGTAAACTAACATCACTATGGAAAATCACCATTTTTAATGCGAAAATCCGCTATAAATGGTAATTTTCAATAGCTATGTTAAATTACCAGAGGGTAACTATAATTCGGCCCTCCTTGTAGGCTTACTGTAGCCGTTCAATGCCTATGCCACACTTCGAACTTTATTCTCCACTTAGGATGATCATCCCATGTAGTACCATCCGGTGTCATCAGCCACGTGGCAAGCTGGGAAATCCCCGAACGAAATGGAGGTTTGTAGCTGGGAAAAGCATCTATAAATAGTCACATAGTGGATTTTCCAGCTAGCCATGTTTGATTACCAGAGGGTAAATGGTTAACAAATGTTAATAAGCATGGTAAGTCCTCCAATTTTTGGTTGTTTGACTTCAAACTGGATTTTCTTACCGGACTTACAAACCACTTTTGGTTATTTTTGGTTAGTGCTGTGATTCTCCAAATATAGACGTTGGGTCATTTAAATTGGGACCCACCCCAGTATCCAATCCCTTGGCTTGGTCGATCCCACATTTACTTACAGAAAACACAAGATCATATCATTGTCTAGGGATATCACAACATTGGAACAGTTCCACTTCTATAGGTATATAATGGTATATAACTATTAAGTATAGGGGTTATCATAACCCAACTTTTGGAGGCTATTGCCATACCCATTTCAAAACTATCCAACTGTACCTTCAAGTAGGTAGTCATACCAGTCCCACGGTCCAACCTCTAGGTTTACACTGGAAGCGACGGCGGGAAGATACTTTCCTTCGACCAGCAACTCGCTCAGACTTGGATGTATTTGAGCAGTGGCTGCGAGACACCCCCTGTCGGAGGGTGATGAATAAGGGAAATTCATCAAGAGAATGTGAGTTTTTGAATGGGGAAATCGAATCTAGGCAGTGGCCGTGTTCAACCCTTGTTGGTGATTATAGCTGATTTTACGATTACCGTCTGGTGAACTAACATAGCTATGGGAAATGACCAGTTTTTATGTGTAAATGAATTATATATTTCTATGGCAATTTTCAATAGCAAACGTTAAATTACCAGCGGGTATACTATCCAAAATCTTGGGGATGTCCATGAAGCCCTGACTTGGAAGAGTCACGTACCCGGCGGCTGCGAAGAGTTGCCAGCCTTCCAATCCGCTACAGATAGATGAAAAACAATGGATTAATCAACCCCTAGGCTGTTTAATTTGGGAGGTACCATTTAAGTAGATAGATTATGACTATTAGGGGATTACCCCCTAATTCATAAACCATGGTATACCATGGTTTATTAATCCGCAATTGACATTAGATGGTAAACAATGGGAGGCAACAATTCGATCCAAGTGAAATCCCGGTTTTTGCATCGCCCGATGGAGTCTCCCTTTGGAAGATTTGCATCGCATGCCACCTCACTTCGTCAGTTTTGTCAGTTTTTGTGTGATCAAAACCGAGTTGAGTGGCACAGCCATAGAGAAATCTGCAGATGCCATGAGCCCATCAGACTATTGGCCTGTATGTTTACATGCAAAAAAATCAACCCGAACCCGCATGTTCGTTGAAGTTGGAATAAATTGTGATACATACAGATGTCTGGAGAAATTATGTACAACGACCTCACTGCGACCTCACTGGAAAATTGCCTGTTTCCAGCTTGGGGAAGTATCACAATTTATCCCAATGGATTGTATCATGGGGTTCCTGCGGATACGAAATGGAAAAGGCCCCATTTAGCTTGATGATTTTGCCAGCTAGAGACCTCCATTGAGTTCGGAGACTTCCCAGCTAGCCACGTTTGATTATCCTATCAAGTCCCACTACATTCCCGTTATATCTATATACATTGATGTCCATGATATGTCCATTCAATCCCATTAACACCCGATTTTCTTTCTATGAAATCCCTATTTGATTTGGTACAAGAAAATCATGTCCACGCATCTTCGATGATACACCGGTCATGGGTAAAACTCCTTTGGGGGCACCACCGTTGCCGGGGTCGAGGTATGGTCAGAAACGCTGGGAAGTCGAAGGACCTAGCGGATCTTGTGACTTGGCCGGTGCGAAGCGTTCATGCAGGGCTGGTAGATAGGATGGTATAGGTATGGGATATTTGATGGTTTAAATATGGGATAATGGTATCATTATTACATATTATTACTATTTTTGTATATTTTTGTTATTATGATTATGATGATGATGATTATTATTATTATAATCATTATATACGGTATTGTGTATATTTGATGGTATCTTTTCTGTATATTTGGTATGGTGTATAGTCAATGGGGTTGGGGATATCATTCGGGGGGATGGCATTGAATGGCAGGGTATAGGAGTGAACATGTCCTAGGTGCCTATCATACTGCCTCAATTTTGGTTGGTAAATCGCTGGGGGCCCTGTTTGCGATAGCGATATGTCGATGCACATAGTTCCAACAACTAGGGTTTATCAATTACTACGATAGTTAATGGGGTTTATGAATTTACAATTGGTGGGCCCACCCTTGCAAGATTTGTAGTTGATAGCAAAACGGATTATAGAACTGTTTTTGTTGGTTTACAGTGTGTTTCAAGGTATTATATAAAATTAGCCATGATCATATAAATTCACTTCCAGTCATCTAATCTGGTATTCTCCTGTGTTGAAATGGCTTTAACCCCAAATCTCCGATGGAGTTGATCGTTATTTTCCCCACCAAAACGGTATCCCACTACTTCATGGTTCATCCCAGTTAGTAAATGGATTATAACCCCAGTTATAAGTGAACCAACCCTACTTAGGCTATTCATAAGTAGGGTTATAACCTACTTACTAAGTGGGATGAACCACCAAGTGTCCCTCATTTTGAAGCAAATTCATTTCCCAAGTCTATTGTTTGTTTCAGAATATGGCTACCTTCCTCTTTATTTCTTGACCATTGGTGGTTAATATCCCCATCTTGATGGGTTGACATCCTCAGTTGTTCCCCATGAGATGCTCATGTTTGCAACATTTTTTAATGACATAGTATAGTAGCCCTAAAACAGCTAGAAAAAGAACAATTATAATACCATCCGGTAATCAAATGTGGCAATAGAAAATCCACCAATTATAGATAATTTTCCCATTAAAACAACCATTTATAAAGGGGAAGCTTGCCACGTTTGATTACCAGAGGGTCATTCACTTTTCTGAAGCCCAACATCCTGTAGACCCTAATGCTTCCTTGCACTGAGGCCAGAATCCATTCCTGCCGCTTGGTCCAAGTTTCTGAAAGCCATGGGGCTACAACAGTGGAGGATCCAGTACGTTGAGAGTTACCCTGGGGTAAACCAACATAGATATGGGGGTTTCCTAACATGGGGGATCCCCAAAACATCCCAAAACCATAGGGAGTTATGAGATTTAATGGGACTATAATCGGAAACCATAGGTTGTATAGTGATTATTTGGAGATGCGATGTGGATATAAACAACAATATGGGTTTTCTAAAATGGGTTTGTTTGAACAGAAGGTACTCCTAAATCCAATGGAAAAAACAGCATTTTCTCAGCATAAAAAATTGCTATTTGGCGGTCTCCTGAGCCACCGGAGATATGATTGGGATGTCTACAGCAATAGGGGAATACAGTTTGGATACAATGGACAAAAATTGGGGACATAAGCAACTATATATGGGGGTTTCCTAAGTCATTGGAGATCCCCAAGTCATCATCGTTGCTTCAATTCTATTCTTCTCTAATATTGGATGATTTGGGGTAACCCCTTTTAGGAAACCTCCATGTGAAAAAAAAATAGTGTTCCATTGCACAATGATCTATATATGCTGAGCTCCAGAAATTGTTGTTCGGAATCTGGGAAATGAATTTGAATCCTCAACTAAAATGACGTTCAGATAACATGACATCTAGGATAGCTTAGTTTTTCATTTCTCAAATTAATTACTGTAGCTAAGGTATGTTTGGGCTCATCTTGTTTTTCAGACTGTCATTAGAAGGTGTTTTCTTGAGGTTCCATGGCGGAAAATATCATGTTTTCTTGGATTGAGATTTGCAAAATATTGCAAAATAAACCATCCTTGGAAAGCGATGTTGATAGATGAAATACATGAAAGGAAAGCTGCAGAACCAACAAAGTCAATTTCCAAAGATTATTTACAAGGTGCTGCCCTCCAGTTATGTTTGTTGGTCTGTAACCCCCTATGAATGCTATATGTCCCCCATTGAAGCCTTTGGAATTGACAAGCAAACCCGTTTCAGACACTGGTGGTCACAGCTTGCAGACAGTGAGTAAATCAATGCCTTTCTTCAAGCTGCCTTCGGCTGCCACATGGATGTCAACTGTATTTTTTCCCCATAAACCATAGAATGCACCAAGTTATGAGTCAATTTAGATATCACAAATCTGCTATACATCCATTGAAATCCAATTGGAGTCCGTATTTTCATTAGTTATATCCCCCCTAAGATTGCTGTAGAATTGCTTGGCAGTTCCAAGGTAAGTTTTCGTGATTTGTTGTTGTGTGTGTGGAGCATCCGAGCGGGCCCTGCAACCTCAAAAAGTGGTTCCAAGATCTTCTACCAGCCATGAAATATGCACTGCTGGGTGAAGGGACACGCCAAAACATTGAGGATTTAGCCATACAAAAATCAAAAATGAATGATATAGTGGAAAACCTTTGGTAATGTAACGTGGTTTGCTGGAAAACCCACAATTTATACATGACGTTCCCCTTGACACCTCCGTTTGGATCGGAGACTTTCCGTTGCCACATTTGATTACCAGAGGGTATAATGTGATATTATGTGGAACATACAGCCAGCAATATGATATGGGTCTATCTGACAATGGCAAACAACCCCCCAGTTATGGCAAGTCTTACAATGGGTTTCAGGGGTAACCTATGTTGGTTAGATGCACACGGATGCGCACATGCTTGCACATGTTTGCATATGTTTGTTGATTGACTATGAACTTACCCTCTGGTGAAGTAACATAGCTATTGAAAATGGCCCAGTCGAAAAAGTTGATTTTCCCATTCAAAAAATGATGATTTTCCAGTTCGCTATGTTAGTTTACCAGAGGGTATTGTGATTCATGTCCCCTGCTTGTTGGTTGCTTAGATTCCCATGTCGTTGGGTGAATGTTGCTTATGTTACATCGACGTGTTAAGCTAAATATTAATGCATCTTTGAATGGTCAATCTCCAACATCTACAAGCATATGTTGATTGAATATGAATATAAATTATGAATTGTTGATTGAATATTATATCCATTTTGTTGATTGAAAATTGAAGCCTTGGTGTTTTTTTTTTGCAATCCCAGAATTTTATGATTGGAACATGTCCAGGAAAGCCTGATACACTCTGATACAGTATACATCAGGATGAGAAAAAAATCAAAAAACAGTAGTGCCTATGGACGTTTTCCTAATCCATTGAAACACATCTTGGTGAAATCTGAAGCCTTATGGCTTACATCCCCATAGGGTTAAACAAAAACAGCTCAAAACCAACCAACCAATCCATGGATGGGACCTGATCCTCAGGTACAAAGGAGTTCTCTATACCTCCTGTAATGATGGCCATGTGATGGCTCCCAGTGGGCGAGTCTGGTGGGTCTGGTAGGTTTTACGGCTCAACCTGGACTTGAAGCATCTGGTATGAAACGAACCAGTCGGTTTTGATGGTGGATTTAAATGTTGATAGAATCATCAAGTATGGGTTTTGAGGAAACATAAAGAAACATGAAAATGTTATTGATCTACATAGCTGTTGGTTGATGGTTTGTTGTTTTTTTCTAGGGGGCAATTATGCATCTACCTGGTTTATTGGGGATTTATGAACTAAGTCACTGTGGGAATCCCGTTCTCAACTGACCAGAGTAAAGGGGTTGACATTGCAGGTTTTGAACAAAGCTCAGTCACCATGTGTTTTTGCTCAGAAACGCCTTGCTAAGTTTAAGCCCTCTATTAATCACCCAAAATATAAAAAAAATGTGGTTTACCAGCAAATATAGAGACTTAACTCCTATAAAATGTGACAAATCAGCAGCAACATCTCATCATTGTCTCACAAGCGTCAAAAATCCGAGGTTGATACCGTGAACTATGAGAACAGATTGCGCATTTATGGTGATATCATGGAAATGCAATGGGATGTATAGATCCCGTTTGCTTTGTTTGAAAATGGGAGATTGACCCCGAAATGGTCATTTTAAGAGGGAAAACGGAAATTCACCTAGGTATGCGACACTATATTTTCCGATAAACCCACATACATTACTTTTGCATCCCTACCTGGCGTTGTCACAAAGCTTCTATTGTGGACTGATGTGCAGATGATGCCTTTGTTAGGAAGTGGCATGAAGGTTGCCTTGGAAAAAGACCTTATCGTTGGTATAAACCCACCCAGGCCCCCACTTTTTAGGTATTATAGCTACCCCAAAGTAAGTTGAACGGCTGGAGTTTCCTAGTAATTCGAAGCGAACATCATCTATGAATATCTATGACCTATGACATCTTGGGAAAACAGTCTTATCTTTTTGGGTATCCCTACTTGGGGGTTCAGTTCCAGCAGTGGTTCTACAACCAAAGTTATAGAAGCTCCATCTTATGGGGGTTCAAATCCCATGGTACCCATGTTTGTGTCACCCCTGCATTTACACTCAGTGGTTGAGCATTATATAATATTATAATATATATTATATATGATTATGATTATATAATTTATATAACGTTATATACTATATCAAACTCCTATTTGCTAGCTACCCTTTGGTAATCAAACCTGGCAATGGAAAATCCACCATTTGTAGGGGATTTTCCCAGCTAGAAACCTCCATTTAGTGCGGGGATTTCCCAGCTTGCCACGTTTGATGACACTGGAGGGTATTCCTTCCTTGTATCCCCATTGTATGCCCATCCTATCCCAAGCATCTTTTCCAGACTGCGCAAGCAGGCTTTGGCCCTCTCTATGGTGGATGGCAAGTCACTTGCTCAACAAATCTCCGGTTGACCACGATGGTATGAAAATCATGGGAACATAGGGGCCCCCGTTTACGAAATCGCTAAGTTGGGGGCCACAGAACTCCAATTTCGCTATGGTTTGTGGTACTTGTAACGAACCAGTGTTCATGGTGTTAATAAACCAACTTATACATCAATATACATCACTGGGGGGCCCCACATTGCGGGAAAATAATCTGATCCAATCTTCATTGGATTTGTTCAAGGGGAAATCTACAGGAAACCATGTTTTTTTTTGGCAAGAAATATATAGAGGTTTCCGGCTTTAATGTTTCATTAAACCAATCCAATGAAGTACATGTTTGGTCCCAAATCTGGTTTATTTTTTGCTAAGGGGATCTGCATTTGAGATAAGATATGGAGGCCAGCAAGGATAATGTGACTATTTCCAGCAGTAGAATCACAGTATTCAGATCCATCTCTTTGGACATGGGATTTTAGTGATGGACTCCGAGCTGGTGGCAGTTCTTTGAGTCAGAGGCTATGGTGAAGTGATATTGGATATATGGTGTATGCCGAATATCTTGACTCATCTAGAATATCCTGACTATACACAGTTTAGTCAATCAATAATACTCCAGATTATTATAGTTAATATATGTGTGAACATCCCAACTCAATTATCAATTCATTCGCATATTCACTAATATTCACATGTTTTGGATGCGAATAACGACATAGGGGTGCAGCGACCTACGCCCATGTCATACCCAGCTGGGATGGGAGAAGATCTCGGGGAAACCTTGGGGTAAAGTGGGAGCTACCCAATGCCTTGACCTGGCTAGTTTTGGATAGGTTAGTCCAGTCTAGTATTTGAAGCTCACGAATGCGTTTATATATATATATATATACATATACAATATATATATATATACATGTATATACATTATATATACAGAATACATATATTGCGGATATGTATATACCAACCAGCTGAAAACATGATTGCAGTGCATTGCACGACGGTTTTTTGCAGCCTAGGACGCTCTGGATGAAAAAAATCTGTGACTCAATCTCCTCAGACACCTATAGAACCTCAGCTGCTGAATGGGTCACGGCTTTGGACAGGCTACCCTCTGGAAATTTAAGAGTTTGCGACCTTGAAAAGCACCATTTATAGCTATGTAAATCAGTCATTTATATAGCCACTTTCAATGGCTATATTAGATGACCAGAAAGTATAGTTCCCTCCAAATAGATGATTAACCCTATTCATACCTTTATTGTTGGGCGGTCACATTTGGGCGGAGTTGGTTGAATTCCTATGAAATCCTATGAATATAGGTTAAGGATTGTACTATTAGGATAGGAATGAAAATTGATGGTATAGCCTATATAATCAACAATAGTGCCCCCCAAAACATAGATAACCAAGTTGGTGAACATAACTTCGTGAATTCCAGGGTTGATTTGGGGGATATAGCCATATTATTCACGGGGTCAACCACTATCCACCCACAAACACAACTTGGAGGCCCTTGTATAACACATTGCTGGGGAAACTTGATCCTCACAAGCTATAGGTTGATTCCGGGAGGTCACATGTCGGACGTGTACTGCTCGATGGAATTGACACACGTCACATGATTCGCACAGATTCGCACAGTATTCAGATCGACTACGCGAATTCTGATGAGTTCAGCATTAGTTGGTATATTTCATTATGGAATGTGAGAAAACCTGTAAACTAATAGATATGATGGGATATGCTTGGATATCATGGGATGTCAATAGCAAAACCCAACCATTTTATGGTGATGCAACTGGAATGTACTGGTGTTCTTAACTTCTGGTGAAGTTGTTGTTCCCCATGAACCCAGCGCCAGTACATCGGAACTGATGTTTCTCTCTTACCCATATGTGGGAAAAAGAGTTATGCGTTGAGTGTCAGTAGCATGAATTTCCATGAAAACCATGTTTGTTGATTAAATCACCATTAGTTTCGCATCATTTCGCATCAAATCCGCTCAAACCCCTTTCAATCCAAATGTATGTTGGTTAAATCTCTGTAAAATGGACTTGTTTGCAAGGTATGACGGCAACAGAAGATCATCTGTTCTTTCCCTGTGGGGTGAGAGACCCTCGGCCGCGTTGTGTCGACAACTTACGGAGGACCGTCCCAAGGATTCCCTGCGAATCGCGTTTCTGCGGTGAGTTTACTTAACCGGATAAGGCTGAGGTTTCCTCCAATGGGGGTACCATGTGGTAATTTAAGATAGCTATAGAAAACCACCATTTTAATGAGTATATATCACCTATAGATGGCCATTTTCAATAGCTATGTCAGTTTACCAAAGGGTAGCCCCAAATCATGCAAGTCATTACAATCATTGGAGCATTTTAGTATATTTTAGTCCTGAAACCCATGGTTAAGCCATGGTGACTTGGGGATTCCCTATTTTAGGAAACTTTTCAGACTTACCAATCACCAGGCTGATTTGGTCATCCGAATCCTTGGATGTCTCTCCAAGTAGAATGTAAGTGGGGTGAACGGGTCTTGGCCCAGGATGTATGTTAGGAAGGTTGTCCGCCCTTATCCACGCTGTGCATCTACCAGAATATATCTGGTTCAAGTTGCTGAATTCTTGCAATCTGCACGGATGGGATATTTACCTGTTGTTTTTTGAGACGGAGGGTAACAAAATGAGACAATATGCAACTGAACATGCTGATGGATTTGGGGGTCCACATTTGGGCGGCACTCTTCAGCTGAAAGAACTATATATCTTAGCTATGAGTGCAATCCCTACAACTGCACTTTGGGTCTCAAAAACATGTTGTGGGTGGTCTGAATTCATATGCAATACAGTTGTGGCCCTTGACAGTCATAAATGGGGTTATATCTCCTGCAACTAAGGTTGTATATCACTTGAATGAGGTTATAAGCCAGTTGTAGCTGTAGAGGGCTGTAACTGTAGCTCATTCTTTACTGTTCGAACAGCAACAGTGCACCTCTTGACTTGGCCTTTCCAGAACCTAAATTGGAGGTACTGTACCATATAAAGCCATAGTAGTTGGGGGCATATCCCCTGAAATTTCGCCCTGAAATACTGCGGCTGGAAGAAATCCTGCACCAGTTGGTAGATGGTGTATCCCATCAAAATTCCATTCTTTACAGTGTTTCATCGTTGCCTATTGGTTAGCAACTGGTGCACGACTTCTTCCATCCACAGTAGGTCTTCTACATGGTTGGTAATGTTGGTAAAACAAAGCCATAAACCATCCCCAAAATCACCATTTTTATAGGTGGGATTTCAACCATTCCCAGTCATGGGTGGTTTATGGCATTGTTTTACCCACATTATACCAAATAGATCTGCACCTTTTCAATCACTGGATTGGTTAATGGGAAAATTTACAGGAAACCCCTATATTTCATGGGAAAATCCATGGTTTCCTGTAAATTTTCCCTTAAACCAATCCAATGATTCAAGGGCCATGATTGGATCCATGATCCCAGCTCCAAAACCGCCAGTTGCCCTATGGAGCACCTGACGTGACTCGTCAGAATTTTGGCAACGACCGTGACGTGACGTTGCAACGCCCATGAGTGGTTGGATGTTTAGATGATTGTTACAATGTGGCGCCCCCTAGATAGCTAAGTTGGTGAACATAACTCCAACAACTATGGTTTATGGTATTTAAATAACTACCTGGATCCCCTTGATACTGGAATTTTGAACTCCAAACCCAAAAAAGATCGATTTTGGGTGTTGGTGTTAAACAAAGAACACCGGAGTGGTTTTTACCGTTCGGGGCTCTTAGGACGATCTGGAGTGGAAAAAAGCGTTCAAAAAGCGTTCAAAAAGTGTTCAAAAAGCGTTCAAAAAATTTGTTCGGAAGCGTTCGGAAGCGTTCTGGAGTGAAAAAAAGCGTTCTGGAGTGGAAATAACCGTTCAGGAGTTTTTTTCTCTTGATTTTGGCATAATTGTTCGATTTTGGCGTTGGTGTGGAAATTTCCACGATCAAGGGGATCCGGGTATAGTTAATGGGGTTTATAAACCAACAAACATCACTGGGGGGGGGGCCCCACAGTGTAGCACTGTAACCTCAAACTTAGCACTCAAAGTGAGTTTTTTTTTGAATGTGATTGCAAATGTCATGAATGCCTTTCCTCTGAAAGAGAGCGGCTGAGCGATTGGTAAATGTGGTTTTGCTGTTTTTTTCCCCATGATCTCATTGTTTAGGTAAGCCTTGCTAGGTTTCTGGCTCCATATATTACCATCAAAAGCAGTGTGATTTCCATTGACTTCCCAGCTCTCCTGCGCAGCAATGCCATACCTCCATCTTGGATCCTTAGCCAACAAAGCCACAGGGACCCGACGGGATTTCGTTTGGGTCAAGTATCAATGGTCACTTCTTTGGTTCATAAGGACCGAGCCCTAGAAGTTGCAGTGCCATAGCCGGCATAGCCATATTTGGATGTGCAAAGCCACACATGAAATACTTGAGAAGCATATTATATAGTTTGGCCTCTCGGTTCCAAGGTGGTTTTGGTGAGTCGCAAGACCGGCAACCTCTTGTGGAAATTTGATGCTCGGTCAACGGTCAATATATGAGATCAATGGCCCTTTCAGGGACCCACATTGGAGATACCATGTAGATGGCCTATGTAAGGGCTAGATTTCAGCGGATATGCCCCCACAAAAAAACATGATTTTGTATGGCAAAGTGCATCCATTAGGATCCTCGAGTTCCTGTTGAATTGGGGCCCTGTCATAAGAAGTTTGGCGAAGCAAACCTTGGCCGCGTAATGGCATGGTTCTCCTGTACTCTTCAGGGTTCAGCCAGTTTAGCCAGCAATATTCCATCCCATCGGTTTATCATTATTTTGGCCCTTAAAATTGCCAGAAAAGCCATGAGCCATTTCTGGACAAAGCCAGCATGATTCATTGGTGAAATCCCGATCTTATAGTGGCCACATCATCCCGCATATGACTCATATGTATTCCTTCAATCACATCCCTTAAGCTAACCCATGTATCCCGATGTTTTTAGGGCCCCACAATGCCGCAATGCCCCACATCTTCGGGGGTTGACCGCCCCGTGGCATCTGAGAACGTTCCAGCTTTCACGGTCAACATCGCCCCTTGTATCTGGCTTGAACTTCATCGATATATCAAGGGTTCTAGGGATGGTGCGGACCCACAAACGGACCTTCACACTGGAGAGATCTTCTGTGTTAGGGTTTAACTATCAACGAATGTGGGCAGTAAGGGGATATTGACCAAGAAAAAATGGTGGTTTATGCAACACAAATGCTGATAAAACCATCAAACATATTTTTAAACGCACATGTGGATGTACAGTAGCTGATATAAAAGACTGTTGGTTGGTTGGTTATTCTAGTGGGTTATTAATCTACCTGGTTTGTTGGGGATTATAGCATGGCCCTTAGTGGGAATGATAAGCAACCAGCCTGTTTAAAGTTGAAGGCAACGGCAGAGGGTTTGGAATAGTGTTCATGTTTGTTTATCTTCGCCCAGATTTGAGATGATGATTCTCAATGACCAATAAAGGCCAGGCCAGGCCAGGGCAGACTTTGCAGGACAGACAGTGCATTTGGGCCGCATCTTCGAAGCATGCTATGAGAAAGGATCTGAGCTGCCTGGATACACTCTTCTGCATTGCAGGCAATGCAGCAGCCGCGTTCGCGAAGCAGACACCGCTCTCCTAGGTCACCATCCCACGGGAGAGTGGGGGGCGGTCCCTTGAGACGGATCCGTGTCGTCGAAAATTCCGATCACGCACTCTTCAACGAGTTAGGCTCTCCTGCTTCGATGGAAGCAGCCAAGCTCCTTGATGCAGTCGGTTGCCAGCCATGTCTTTCTAAAGCTCAAGCAGATGCAATGCAAGCATACATACCTCCCATCAGTCATGGTGTTTCATGAAATAAATAACTATATTTTTGGCTGCTGATTGTTTACCCACATCTTCATGGGAAAATATACTCTTTTTGCTCATAGATCCAACTGTGACTGTATGTTCAAACATGCTGAAATCAATATCAACAGTGACCAAAACCCCTGTTGATTGATTCCAAGAGTGGATTGTACTCGGAATTCGATGGAGATTTCTTATTGCCCATTATTGAACCCCGTTTCAACCAACCAGTAGAACCAATTCGCCACCAAGTGTTTGACGATGCTCATATGGGTCTGGATCCAGTTACCTATGAAAAATCATATCTTTCAGGGGATGAAGGTCCCTTTGCCAGCCATATGTTGGTGTGAGCTAAAGGGTAACAGGGTTTTGACCCATTCCCACATTCTTGCGCACTTGGTCACTGGGATACGTCAAAAGGAGTCCGCAGTGTGTTGTGTAATTTTCTTGAAAGAATTGGTTGGGACACAAAAGCGACCCACAAATAGATAAAGCTGGAAACTTGGGGAATAGATCATGTATACCATCCCAGAGTATCCCAGAAATAGATGTTCTATCTTTTTGGGGACCTCCAATTTTCTCCGATGTTGCTGGGGTTATAATCTACTTACCTCTTTTTTCTATATGTTGGATTATTTTGGATGACTCCATTTCAGTGAACTTATCATCACCATGGTAATTACAGTAGCCAGTTCTGATTCCTGCCATGATCCTCCTTATAATTCAGCCAGATTTCACATTATTGGTTTTGAAATCTGTTTTACATATACATATATATATATATATAGATATGTCCCCCTTAATATATTCCCACTATACCAGCACGTTTGCTGGATAAAACCCAACTTTGAAGGGTATATGACCATTCCTGTTTCCAACGTCACCATTATTCATGGTTACATTCCCTTACTCCCTAATATGATCTAATATCAAACACTGGGCAGAAACCAAGGTTTAGTAGGGGAATCATACATATTTGGGAGTACAGAATAAGGGTGTTTACTGCTGGTGGAAGGGATTGTATGCCCAACTTTTTCTAAATTTAGCCATAGGCCATACTTTGATTTTTTTTTAAATATGTTTTTGTTTTTCCCAAATCATGTTTACTACTATATCCGCAATATATCCCCATATCCCCTTGCCCCCATATGTGTTGCCAACGACCCCAGATTCCAGGCATGTTGAAGGACTCGGTGGAGCCTCGGCGAAAACCTGGTGCAGACCATGTGAAATCCGGGGATACAGCAACGATTTTTGTTGATTTGATGATATGATTGATGTGATGGGAGCATAATGGTGATGATATAATCAGATAACAATCTGAAAGAGTGTGATTCATAGGTTTTTTTTTACGGGTTTGATGTGTTTTTAGAGACATCAACATAGATTCTTGGAGATTTAACTACTTTAATGTAGGATAGATCACCGCACAAAAGCTCACTCTTGACTGGCAAGAGTCAAACATTGGGGGGTTGATATGTGGAAATATCCGGATGAAACAATATATCATGGGATATGACAGAAACTATTTATATACGTACATGTTATAAGCTATCAATGTGATTCTTGGTTGTGTCCGAACATATCCGATACCTCAAAAGGGAACTTCGATATAGAGAACATGGTGCTCAACCCTATTTTCAGACTAGCCAATATGGAGACCAACCAAGAAACTTAACGCTATTGACCAAAGAGAAGTTGGGATTGATCCCTCCCGAAGGAGGACTATGTCTAAGACCATGTCAGTGACTAATTGAAGGCCATTCCAATTCTCATAGGTTTCCTTAGTTCCTTCATCAACTGAACATGTTGGCAGATACGTCCCCCTCAAAAAGTCAATCTGTAATTCCAAATGTGGCGTTGGAAGCTGGACGGTGATTTTGCAGATCGAAATGCTTTAGAACAGCAATCATGTTACATGTTCATTTAACTGGTGGTTCATTCCACTTATCACGTAGAGTTTTTTTGGTTTTATTATTGGGATAAGTAGGCTTACCCTCCAGGCCTTCCAGTAATTTCACAGTTTGCCATGGGAAAAAAGGCCGGTATTGATGATTTACCAATTCGAAATGTGTTTTTTTCCGCCAGTTTGCTATGTTAAACTACTCTACTCCACTTGCAACTGTGGTAGACAGAACCACTGTACTCCACTGTTAACTGGGGTGTTAAACTAGCCAGTTAGTCCACTTCTACCCTCTGGTAAACATACAAAAAATTATGGGACATCACCATTTTTAATGGGAAAATCCACTATTTCTATGGCCATTTTCAATGTCGCTACGTTTAATTAGCAGAGGGCAACTCACGTGAACAAACCAGGCACGAGCCATGGCTCGCCACAGGTCTTTAGCGACGAAGCTGGTGGGATGTATCGCTTGAGCTTGGCAGATGGCTGGGACGCGAAGTTCTGGGATTTCTGGTGGTCCCAAGAACAGTGGGGATCTCCTCCTGAGTTATTAGTCTGGCATTTATCATTGGATTTTCAATTATAATGGGATGGTATTTATAATCGATTCCTGGTTCATAATGGTGGTTATAATGGAATATCCCATCCCCTCAAAATCTGGTATTGGAAAACCATAAGTCATGAATTATTAGTCTGTATCGTGAAACATTTGTAAATGTGGGATTTGTGGATTGCCAGATGAGCAGAGTGAAACTGACTTCTGGATTTGTTTGGTGGTGAATAATATGGGTTCGTCATGGTTCGTCTGAAAATGGAGTATACCCTCCAAATGCCAATTTAATGGGGATAATGGCAATAGTCCATTGGAATTAGGGGTATCCTATTCTCACACAAACCCATTTTAGTTTGTGCCGTATGTGCTGTCGAAAAAAGTGATGTTTTTTGAGGAAATGTACCAGTTGAGCAATGCTTTCACGAGCCCGTTGGTTGATGTTAAAACTGCTGTTGCCTTATAATTGGGGTACTCCCCCATTTTAGGAAATGATCACTTAGGAAACGTCCTCTCCCGTCAAGAAACTTGCTGGGATGAGGCTCAGTGATTTGGTATACCGTGGCTTGGATGCGATTTTGTGTGGGGCATACCGGGTGATCTCTGATGTACTTTGCACCCGTAGAGTTTGTTTAGCAGCCATTCTGTTAGCTACGCAGTAATTGATATGTTTACAACAATGTCTAGATGAAAAAGTAGAATCCAACCCTACAAATTGATCGAATTTGGCGGTCAAAACTTGGAACCCTGGAAACCGCAGCGTATCTTGCGGGTTTGGCCATGGTCATGTTTTAGTAAGATCTTGGATGCTGAATCTAGATCATCTCTCAAGATCTAAGGTTGGACATGCTATTGATGGCTATAAGATGTATTCAGCATCCAATCTCGCTGGTACCCCAATTTTGACCACTACGAAAAAATGGCGATGTAATGAAGAATATTGTGGACTCAGAATATGACCCGCACTCATTGGTTTACTTCCCATGTTCATCCACAAAAGGATCGGCTACGGGGAAGGATACATCTTCAACTATTTCCATTCACTCCCCATGAGTGACCTCTAAATCCAGAAACTTCCAAGAAGACATAAAAGTCAATTAAAATCCAAAAATCATGAGAATACTCACCTTTTTTGAATCTTGGTGTAGATGTCATCTAATGTGTAGGTTACTCGAATATGACACAGCTTCAAAAACTTCCAAAAGTCCATTAAAAACTTCATTTGAGGCGCCATTTTTTGGTCCTGGTGGTGCTACCCTGGGTGGAGTGGCTTGCAGCCGAGATGGAGTCTGGGTTGCAGTCTTGGAAGGCAAATTCTTTGGAATTTCACCCTCAGGTCTGGATAGATGTGATCAATGTATATATATATATATAAACTGTTTTAAGCAGATATAGAGAGTTGATGAGAGTTGAATCATGCCAAATTAGAGATATTGGAGATTTACCAATCATGTATATATATATATATATGTTTTTCTTTTATAGGAACAATGGAGAGCTTGGGCACTTCATGAAGAATCAGATAGATAAAGCATCATAGACAGAACCAGAGAAGAAAAAAAACAGAGAGTAGAGGTGTCAAGGCCCAGATGATCCCAGATGCATTGATTGTCATGGGATATACATTAGTTCATCGGAGGGGTTTTGAACACAGCGAGTTCTCGGCACGATAGATGATTTACTGATGGAACACTTTGTGATTTTCTGGTTCACTATGTTAGTTTACCAAGAGTTATCATGTTGATTGATTTTGTGGTTTCCCTCTGGTAAACTAGCATAGCTATGGAAAATCACCATTTTTCAAGGGACAATCAGCTATAAATGGCCATTTTCAATAGCTATGTTAGTTTACCAGAGGGTTGTTGTCGAATGGGCCCCAAACCACGGTCCCCATGGAGAATCATCGACTCGACGTCCCTGAAGCTCAGGAAAGGCTTTCAATGGCTTCGCCACGGCTGATAAGTGCTTGGTCAGAAGATCGTTTGTTTATTTCAGGTAAGCTGGTTAGGGGGTTCAATGAATTAATGTTCTTTCAACCATGCTTAGGTATGACTGGTTGAGATGACCAGCATATTTTTTGGGTAAAACCACCAACGAGATCCTACTAGAACATGTTGATCATCCAGAAATCCGGGAGATTCTATCAGGAGATAAAGGACAGTGATGGGGGTTTAATTAACACGAACTTGCTTGGAGTATTTTGTATGTTCAAGCATGTCTGGATGTGCCGTCATAAGAGCAACACCCCAACCTCCTGATGTTTGAGATGTTTGAAGACTGGTTTCTCGGGGATGTCTAGTGGTTATTGATGCTTATCAACTACTTACTCATGGTTATCGATTGATGGGTCATGTCATGCAATGTCACGTCACAATTTTCTTTGGTTCATCCCTTATTTTCTATAGGTCATACCAACATTTTTGGAAGACACGTGAAAAAACATATCAAGCAAGATCCCGTATAGTAATCAAACTTGGCTGCCTGGAAAATCCTGATTTATAGGTAGTTTTCTCCATTTGCATTCACTGCAGTAATCTATCATGTCATTTAGATATATGCGGGTCATTGCTGAGAATATTTATACTCACTAACTATATCATCACTCCTATTAGTGGTTTCACAACTGGTGTATATCCCATTATATCACAGGTTTGTTATCTATTTAGTTTTTGGTTCTTGCCGCGTCTATCTTCAATATTGCTTGCTACCTAGTGAATAAACCAATTTTAAAGATGTCTTTCTTAACTTCAACAATTTACTTCAAATGTTATGACCTGGTTCACAGAATCATTGTAAAATTGGAGGTCATGTCCCCAAGAACCTTTGTACGTTCCCATAGTCGTTGGTGGTTAGCCAGTACAAACACCTTTGCTCACCGACATGGATAAGTTTTAAGTTTCCCCACGCATTCTTCTTAGTTGAATCTCCTGTTATTCAGGGAAAATAAAATCCCAAATATTTACCCTCTGGTACTCAAACATGGCAATGGAAAATCCACCATTTAGTTCGGGGATTTTCCCAGCTAGAAACCTCCATGTAGTGCGGGGATTTCCCAGCTTGCCACGTTTGATTGCCGGACGATATTTATATCACTATACTCATCCATTTATAGGCTGTTTTCACTACTACTTTCCTATACATATATACATATATATCATATTTTATCATACATATTTCTAGCTCAGTTGCAATCGCTTACATAGGAGCCGATATAATATCGTTGGTTGTATTGCCATCATATCCCCAATGTAGGTTGGTCATTCTAGTCCTTGTTATGGTTGTGTTACCGTTTTTGAATACGTACTCGTATGTATGTGTATAAATATATATATATATATGTATATAAATTTATTTATATTGAGAAATTCGTGTAGATTTCCCTGTATTATATGGATATGTCCTTATTATATTGATTATCAATTACATATTTATGAAGTCCACATGTAGTGATTATTACTGTCATTTATCACTGAGTGTTTCTATAGCTGACTCTTGTTCTTCCATTTGTTCTATATCTCCATAAATGGGTGAAGTACCGCACTAGTAAAAATACAGTTAGTTCCATGAAACCACTGTTTGTTCCAGGGTCGCGCCCCAAAGGGTTTACAACCCTCATTAACTAGTTCGATATATCCACCATAAAGCCTAGCCATTGTAGTTATGTTCACCAACTTAGCTATCACAAATCAGCTGTACATCGATATAAATCCCATGAAATCCATATTTTTGCTCTTTAAAGGAGCATTTTCCTACAGGTATGGCCCTTTACCAGTTCTAAGTCAGTAAGTCAACCTTTATGGAATAATAACAACTTTCATAACCATTTATGAACATAACTGCTATTTCGGGCCTTAACTGCAGCTGTAAGTTGGTTTATTAACCCCATCAATTACAGCTATAAGTAGCATAAACCATAGTTGTTGGAGTCATAAACCATGATAGCTATAGAAATAAAAAAACATTAAGACCATATTTGTGTTAGTCAAATCACCCGTTTCCTTATGGGGCACCAGCACAATTCGTGAACCGTGAGCCACAAAAATCCCGAGGAAAAGTGGCGGCTTAAGCGCCTTCGACCTGCACACGGGACAGCGGCTACTTGGTGAAGAAAGAGTTTTGTAGTTGTTTTTTGACGCGTTGTTTATAGGGATCTCATGGGGTTTTATGGTGGTTGAATGGTGGTTTTGTGGGAATTCAATGGTAATTATGTGATATGGTTTAATGGGATTTAATGCTGGTTTATGGCGATTTCATGCGATTATGATGGATCCTCGAAGTAGGGTGTGTTGGTTGAGGTTTGTTGGGTTTCACCCTCAACAAATATTATATATACACATATCATAGTCATCTTTCATCTTTACATATCTTTACATGATTTTCCAAGATGTTCTCATGCGTTACCCTCTGGTAAACTAACATAGCTATTGAAAATGGCCATTTATAGCTGATTTTCCCATTAAGAATGCTGATTTTCCATAGTTATGTTAGTTTACCAGAGGGTAAACCAATGGTTTTTCATGTTTTCTTCGTTTCGGCGCCTCGAGGTTGTGGACCAAGTGGGTGACCGCCCCCGTGCATAATGCCCCGGTGGTGGGAAGGATCCACAGTCACGACCGTCCCTTGGATTTGGGTGTGTCAAATGGGAGTTTCTGAAAATGGGGGATCCCCAACACCACGGGGTTCAACGCTAAACTTGCAAAAATGGTCCAATTTGGGATGATTTGGGGTACCCCCATGTCAGGAAGTGCCCACATGAGTATTTCAAAATGGTATTGTAGATAGGGAAAGTAATGCTAAACCATGAAACATACTTGGATTTCAAACATTCCATATTAAGAAAGTACAAGTCTACACTAATCTAGTGATTTTAGAAGTGTAATATAGCAAGTGTATGTATCAGGTATATCCATGAGTCTTCTAATGGAGATTAAACATATGCCAATGGAACAACCAATCCAATCATATACCTTCTTTGTTGGGTTTACCGCATGGCTCAACAAAGCAACTATACCATATATGCCAGCAACCTTAGTGGCCCAGACCTTTGCGGCCCGAGAGAATGCATGGTGAATGCTTGGGAGACCCCGTTCCATCTTTTCCGTGGGTTACCATACTTAATATCTAAATTTATATGTATATATATATATATATCTACAGTTATGGGTTTATAAATCAACTCTAACCAACTTAGATCAACTTGTTGCTGGGTTTTATGGTGTACATCGAACTGGGAAAACGTGAATTCGGAAACTGGTTTGTGCCCAGATACTCCAGGTGAAGCAGTCATTTTTGCCATGGGCGAACCCACGGGAGGTGCTTCGGCTGCAAGCGACTGGATGGGTAGAAACTCATCCTTTTCTCTACTATAAATGGAAAAGAACCAGCCAACTACTGGTATCCCCCATTTCTTGTTCCATAAACCATTTTCGACATTTTGGATGGGAAGTTCAATGCTTGAATATTTTATCACAAAGATCTATACTAACCAGATGCAGAAAATGTAGGGTATCTACTATTCCTATCTATATCTACTTGGTGGTTCACAGTATGTGGGTAATGACCGCAAGTCTGGGTCAACCTTGCTTAGATACTTCAGTACTTTAATCTGTTGCTATCAATGGTAAAATGGCAGGTATTTAAGATTACGGCAAGACGCTATGGTTTGCCCGTGACTCGTACTTGATGTTGTAGTCAACGTCAAGATCATGTATATCATGATGTGATACATGATGTATATCATGATGTATATCATTTTGTAACTCATGACAACCATTTATAAACCCTAAATGAAACCCTAATTGAAGTATGCGTAGTTGTTCCATGGAGCCGGGGGATTTTAGAACTCATGATAACTTACATAAACCCAAAATGAAACCCTAATTGAAGTATGTGTAGTTGTAAATGAAACCCCTCTATTGATTGATGGTTGGTGAAAAAACACCAAAAAAAACGTGGTTTGCCCTCCGGGCAAACCACGGGGTCTGCGCGTAAGATTAGCCATGAAGTTGTAAGTGGACCAAGCGAACTGAGCCTACAAAGTTGGGTGGCATCACCCTTCGCGCGCGGCTCAGCACCTTTGGGTCCAGCGGTTTGGACCAATGGAACGGTCTATGCAGCGGATGTGCCTTGCCGGGTGTTTCGATGGGACGATGGGACTTAATGATGAATGAAAACCGGATTTCATGGGATTCATGGACTTAGTCCCATTGGTTCAATGAAGAATCCATGGGATGATAATTGAATGGGATTCTAATGGGAACCAATGGGATTTTGATGGGAATTCATAGGATTTTGATGGGATTCCATGGGATCTGAACCAGCCAAAATGGGGATTCAACCGACCATAATGGGCATAGAATGGGGTTTACCCCCCGGTGTCATTAAATGTGGGGACGGGCCTGCACCCCTGGTGAATATCAAAGAAGTTGGTATCTAGATGTGCAACCCCAAGGAATGGTATCTACATTGACTCGTTCCCATTGTGGCAATGGGAAAAAACACACATTTAGTTCGTTGATTCTCCGAACTATAAACCTCCATTTATAGGGCAGTTTCCTAGATTTCCTATGCTTTTCCCATCATTTTCCCATCATTTTCCCATGCAAACCTGTGATTTCCCAGCGCCATGGCAAGGATGACACCGGAGGGTACGGATCAAGGGTCGAAAACCATACCCGTTTCTTGAAGCACAGCTAGATACATATGGAGCCATATGTATGTATACATGTATAATATATATATATATATATTATATATATATATGCATATATATATATATACATATACATCCATAAATATATAATTTTATATACATGTGTATTGTTAAATTTCACGAGGTCTTGGGATTTTGGATTTTTTAGGGTACAGTGGGTTTTAAAGTCAAAATGCATTATTTGGTGCAACCTACGCGCAGGNTTCCCGACTGTTTCCGACTGTTTTCATTTTTCCTGGAAGGCTACTTTTACCTACGTACTACTCATTCAACAAAATTACAACATTCAACACTTTTTCTTGCGACCCCACCTGCGCGTAGGNACTACTCATTCAACAAAATTACAACATTCAACACTTTTTCTTGCGACCCCACCTGCGCGTAGGTTGCACCAAATAATGCATTTTGACTTTAAAACCCACCGTACCCTAAAAAATCCAAAATCACAAGACCTCGTGAAATTTAACAATGTGTATATGTGTGTATGTATGTGCATATATATAAATACATATTAATGTGTTAAGAATATCTAAGCACCTGCACTCTCCAACAGTTCCCATCGAGCAGATCTTCTCAGCAGTTAAATCCAACATGCCAGGGCAAAAACTTAGCTATGTCCGAACCCAATATGCTTGGTATTTGATATCCTCTGGTACTCAAACAGCTGGAAAATCGATCATGTATAGTTGATTACTGTTGATCTTCCCATTCAACCATCCATTTAGTTGGAGGATTTCCCACCTTGCCACATTCGATTGCGCAAATTGCGGGAGGCTAGGATTAAATACAGATTTGATTTTTTCATCCCATTCAGTCCCTTGAAATCCCATTGAAATCCAATGAAATCCCATCAATTTTCCTATTTGTTGATGGTTCAAGGATCTTCAAGGGATTTCCAGCCTTGGAAGCCATGGAAATCTGCCTGTTTCTTCAGGCCCAAACTGGAGACTTCATTTGGACCTTTGAGCCGCCAGTGCCACGGCTTGAGCAAATATAGTCAAAGCCCTAAAGCCAGGTATTTTTAAGGGTTTAAATGGGGTTATCATTCCGTAAATGGGGTTCTAGCTAACTTATAACTGGTAAATGGCCACAACTGCAGGGGTTTCTTCCGAAAAAGGGGATGACTTCAGAAAAGAAAGGAATTTAAATGACCAAACGGATCCAAAAGGGGTTCCAAAAGGGAGATTGGCAAGCCATCATTGAAATTTTGGTTGAAGAACTTGTGTGTTTAACGAGCAACATGGAGATTTCGTTAACATCCGTGTTCAAGCAGAAAGAAGGGTCGTTAACCAGCAAACGAAGGGGATCTAGCCTACAAAAAAATGTAGGTTCCGCCAGTGAGTATGGGGAGTTAACATGAGTTAAGCATCAACATAAAATGCAATGTGAAGCAAGGAACTGATGATACATAACACTGCGATTTCATCAGTGGAAACTTCAAGGTGGGTATGGCTCCGAATTGGGGTACCGCAAAAAATGTGATCATGTTGAAAATAACGGGGCTGGGTGGCACTCATTTTCATGTTATCATGTTGACTTGTGCATTTTGTTTGTTGTTCATGTTCAATTTCTGCCACGGTTTTGAATCAAGTTTTACCTGGTAGTATTAGTGGAGCACTTCCTGGATCAAAAGCTCTTCATTTTGTTTACCTATTGTTCATGGAATCCAGACCTCACGTAGCGTAAGACAGGGGTCAACAAACCACAAGGTATTGGTATATCTGAAATGGGATACCCTCTGGCAATCAATCGTGGCTGGGAAATCCCCCAATTTATAGATGATTTTCCCAGCTAGAAACCTCCAGGGGGATTTCCCAGCTAGCCACGTTTGATTGCCGGAGATACTTCAACAAAAAAATGCTACTTTGAATTTGCCCTCATGAAAAGTATCCTTTTCAAACCTTTCCCCTTGGAAGCAAGCGCAGATGATTTTCCAATCCAGGACTCTATATCATTTCATATCCGTTTATAGATGACGTTTCCATGTTTCCCCTTGGAGTTCAAATTAATTGCCTTGTGTTTTTCAATTTTTGGATGATGTTCCCACCATTTGCCCATATCTTCCCATGAACTTACCCTCCAGTAATTAATCAAATGTGGCAATCGAAAATCCTCTGTAGATGGAGGTTTTCCAATTGCTATGTTTGATGACTGGAGGGTATTTGGAGCATCATCCCACTAGGCAATTGACTGGTCAATAAAGTCATAGGCCAGTTATATATATATATATATACATGTGATAATCCTACAAATCGGTGACTTGCCAGGGTGACCAACCACTTAAGTGGGATGATCCTCCAAGTACCATAAATTTCACCTGATCTCCCCACGGTCCGTTGTCCAAAAGGCCTGGTACGGTGCGTCATGTGCGGGCTCCACATTGGAGCAACCTTGCATGCCGGACCTCTTTTCAGGTGCCAAGGTTGCAACTACCCTCTGGTTATGTCAAAATAGCTATTGAAAATGACCATTTATAGTGGATTTTCCCACTAAAAATTGTGATTTTCCATGGTTATGTTAGTTTACCAGAGGGTACTCGTACTGATTTTCCAAAGCTATTAAAATCACATAAAATCACCAGAAGTATCTGTAGTATCCATAGTATCTAAAGATCTAAAGTATCTATGGGTCTATAGTATCGATTGTATCTGACAGTATCTGTAATATGGAATGTTATTGCGATCCAGGGATGCCCCCCCCCCGGTAATCAAGCATGGCCATTGGAAATTGCGCCCAAGTGTGTATTTCATGCGTTTGCAAATGTGAAAATCATCGAACCAAATGGTGGATATTCAGAGGCCATGTTTGATTACCACAGGGTAGCTTTTGTCAACGGGGGAACATTTGCAAACCAATTTACTTAATGAAAACCAGTGGACTACGGGGTTATCAATCCGGAGTTGAAGTTAGCGTGAAGATTGATAATGTGGCCAATATCAACCAAGTGTGGTTTGATACAACCTAGCGATATAGCCCAAACATGCCCAAACCATATCCCTCTATGAGACCCGCATCTGTTGTGGAACTTGGTGGTTCTACTGAATGATTCCGTACCATGTATGCATCAGGTTGGCCGGCTGAAAGTTAGGGACCCCCCTGCCAAAAAAAAATGAAGAAACCATGGATAGGTGGGTAATTGGTGGGAAACAATTATATAATTGTGGATATTACTTTTGGATACCCTTTGGTAAACTAACATAGCGAACTGGGAAATCACCATTTTTAATGGGAAAATCTACTATTTCTATGGCCATTTTCAATAGCAAACTGTTAGTTTACCAGAGGGTAAATCATCATTAATCCCATTAAAATCCCATTAAATCACCATTTTCCTATAATTTGATCATGATCTCACGTAACGTCATGCCACTGGAGCGATGGTGAATGGGGGAGTCATCCCCAGATGGGCTGCAAAATTATGGTACCAAACATGGTCATTGTTGATGGTAAATTAATATATATAATATAAAGCAACCAATTGTAGGGTTAAAAAAATTGAGCCATAGCCAAATATCATCACATATCAATAATGGGATGACTAATGGTTTGGGCATTGCTCAATTTGATTTTTTAAGCCTCTGGTAGTCCAACGTGGCAATGGAACATGCCGCACTTGGTTCAGTGATTCTCTCATTTGAATGGCCAATTTAGAAGGAATTTCCCATCTAGCTAGCCATTGTTGATGGCACGGGAGGGTAACCCTCCACTGTCGCCGCACAGTTTTTGTCGCAAGGCGCTACAATCTCCAAGGATGGAACCGTCGCTGGACAAACGCTGGATGTACCTGTTAAACTGGGGATGCTTGGGGGTGCAGTTGGAGTTAAGAAAATGGGGTACAATCACAGGATTCGACCCCGGTAAGTTTGGATATGGGCTCCCTATAATTTTGGTTATCTATCCACTTAGTTCACTGGAATTGCACCCCTCAATCGAATCCAGAAATGACCAACGCACTTCGATGTTTATCGTTTTTGGGATAAGATGCAATGGGTTTACCCTTCATCCCGGGTAGGACGGAGCGGATCGGAGCTCTTCGGTATCCATATTTCCATATTTCCTCATTTTTTTGAGCCATGGAGAGTCAAGCAGCTACGAATTCCCCAAACACATGATGTCACATGATACCCTTTGGTAATTAAACGTAGCTATTGAAAATGGCCATAGAAAGTTCGTGGATTTTCCCATAGCAAAAATGGTGATTTCCCATAGTTATGTTAGTTTACCAGATGGTAAATCATCATTAATCCCATGAAATCCCATGAAATCACCATTTTATAGATGATTTACCTTTCATAAATGGCCATTTCCCCATTAAAAGTTCGACTTTCAGGGGATCAAAAAGCCACCAAGGTCTATATCAACTGGTCAGCTGGAGGCATTACCTACGCCCTTCGAGCGCGGGCCTTGAGATGGCTCGAGATGGGAGGTTTTTCTGGCCGGACAAGGTGGTACCCCCCAGTGAAATGGTTGTTGCTTTATAAAGCCACTAAACTAATCTTAAGTAGATATATGAACAACAAATCCATATAGATCCCAAGCAGCCTGGCTATAAGCCAAGTTGATTCTTCTCGGGTTGGTTTGCAAGATTGTTTTTCAATCGGCTATGCTTTCAATCGGACAAATCAAAATTAGATAAAATTACGCAACGGATTTTCAACTGCCAGTGGATGTCTCCAAATCTTCGAAATTTGAAGAATCAAATCCCCAAAAATGCAAAAATCAAAATCCTGTTCGGCCAGAGTGCCCCCAGTTCCCATGGATGATTATCGTTATACCCCATTCAAATGGCCTAGAATGGGGGAATACCCCATTTTCAGACAAACCCGAATCCTATTAACTCACCAAGGACTTGAACATGGATGGACGCTGTGAGCTACACGACCCGCAGGCAACTGCGCCTTTCTGGGAAGCGATTCTAAGATCCTCCCTGCA
This sequence comes from Symbiodinium sp. clade C Y103, assembly GCA_003297045.1. Classification (NCBI taxonomy): domain Eukaryota; class Dinophyceae; order Suessiales; family Symbiodiniaceae; genus Cladocopium; species Cladocopium sp. clade C. The sequence continues at coordinate 123,337 of BGPT01001202.1, read as the reverse complement.
GTTAAGGCCCGATTTAGCCAGTAATAAATGGTGATGAATTACTAAGAAAACTATGGATTTAATGCGAGTTATAGGGATATTTTCCAGGTATAAATGGTTGCAAATGGGTTTACATGATTGTAAATGTGATCATCATTCCATAAATAGGGTTATTTCACTGACTTATAACTGGTTGAGGGCCATAACTCCAGTAATATGATTTGGGTTACTTCATGGTTTTTCCCAACTTACAGGTGTTATCCTGTAACTATACCCATTTTCTCAACTCATTAGTGGCTGCTACCGATTAGCAATAGCTAACCATTGGTAAGTATTAACCATTAGATTCACTATTCACCATGAATACTTATTAGAAACCCATATGGCTATGGCTCAAAATTATTAACCCTATAATTGGTTGGTTTATATGAATTTCCCATTAAAAATCACCATTTTTGGTACCATACTTTTGAGCCATAGCCATATCAAGCCATATCAAGCTATAACAATCCACACTAACCCATATCAACGGGAATTTCAGAACCCTAAAATGGAGGTGCTGTACATATCTTTGACAGTGTCTGACCATATGTTGTTGGGATATTCCCTTACATAGGTCTTATTCATGGTAGGTGCCTCCAATTTAGGTACTCCAATAATCATGCATTATGATATTTCGAACGAGAGTATTCATGGGGATTGATAAACCAACAACGCTCCGCTCTGATGAAAACGCGCGCCGAGCAAGAAGTGCAGGCATTTATTTTCTCATCAGATCCACAGCCAATCATTGTCTTTGGTAGTATCCAGGTAGTTCACTGGTTCACTTCCAACCTGGTTTGCTCGACATTTGTGGAAGTAACATCCCGCATGTGTGGAAGTGCAAAAGAACATACCATGACGTAACATCCCGCATGTGTGGAAGTGCAAAAGAACATACCATGACGTAACATCCCGAAGAACATACTCGTACCATGACGTAACATCCCGCATGTGTGGAAGTGCAAAAGAACATACCATGACGTAACATCCGGCATGTGTGGAAGTGCAAAAGAACATACCATGACGCATGTGTGCCGATGCAACAGACAGAACGTTATTACGCTCCTCCCCCCCACCCCTCCCCCACCCTTACAAAACACTGCGGGCAGTGGGATAAAATAAAATGCACACAAACTCGTAATTAGGTGGTGTTTCGATCTGGTGAAAACGCGCGTTTTCACCAGATCGGAGCCACCAACAAACACAACGCTTGGAAGCCCCACAATGTACTAACCAGTGTTATATGCTCCATTTACTGTACAGTATGTTTACCTGGCTCATTCATGGCTGAAATGTTGGAATCAATCTTCCAGATCAAGCTACACACATATATGTTTATATATATATATGTTTATATATATATATATGTTTATATATATATATATATGTTTATATATATATATATATATGTTTATATATATATATATAAATAGAGCTATATATCAACCTTCGCTATCCCATATATAAACATGATTATAAACCCATATTTAGCCATATACTGACCTCTACTAAAGCATGTCACCCTCTGGTTACTGAACACCGCCACGTAAAACTACCATCTCTGGCAGATAAATCACCATGTTTATCATCTAGAAATGGGCCATCTATACCATGGCTATGTTAGTCATAACCACAGGGTAACCCATAAATTAAGCCACTGAAACCTCCCCCAGCCCGTGGTGTCCAGGAAGTCTCGGGCTACGACCTGGGCTCTGGCGCTACTGGCCCTCCTGCCCTGGCTGAGCAGATGCTGGAGCCATGGCGAAGTTTTATGGGGAAGATTGAGTGGTATAACTACAATGGTTATAGGGAAACCATAGGGAAACCATAGGGAAACCATAGGGAAACCATAGGAAAACCATAGGGAACCCATAGGGAAACCACAGGGAAACCACAGGGAAACCATAGGGAAACCATAGGGAAACCATAGGGAAACCATAGGGAAACCATAGGGAAACCATAGGGAAACCACAGGGAAACCACAGGGAAACCATAGGGAAACCATAGGGAAACCATAGGGAAACCATAGGGAAACCATAGGGAAACCAGAGGGAAACCATAGGGAAACCATAGGGAAACCATAGGGAAACCATTGGGAAACCATAGGGAAACCATATAGGAAACCACTATGGAAAATTAGAGGAAACCATTGGAGTGGTTACCCTCTGGTAATGACTAACAGTTTGCGATTGAAAATGGTCATAGAAAGTTCCTGGATTTTTCCATGAAAAATGGTGATGTTCCATAGTTTTTTGTATGTTTACCAGAGGGTAACTACAATGGCTATATTGGGATTGTCTGAAAAATTAGGGGAAAACCTGTAAATCCATTGGCTCGTCATCATTTTCCCCATTTAATGGCGATAATTGGGGGTATACCCTATTCACATCTATTCACTAGTCTAAAACAAACCCATATGATGTTATATGGGTATGGGTCAAAACCTATTACTACCATATTTGGAGGAATAACCATCCATCAACCAATTAATCAGCTATTTTAGGGTACTTTGGGTGCCAGGGTTTTGAACCACAATGGATATGTATATATATATATATTGCTTTGGTGAATAGTGATATTTAAATGGTGATATGTAACCAATGGGAATAGCCAATGGGTCCAATGGTAATACAAGGTGGTGCCAGATAGTTAGCTAAGTTGGTTTATCAATGTTTATGAAATACAGGCGAATAGTAATTTATGGTGACATATAATGGGAATATACTGGCAAATGAGTGAATGATGATTGAAAAGGGGTGAATAATGGTGACTATCCATTCAGACTGTGTGATATTAATGCGATATGAATGGGATATTGATGGAATATAGTGGATAATAGTGATAAATGAAGGGTAACATGTTTTATTTGATACATTCACGGAATATATTAATGGTCTGTTTGGTAATCATTGGAAGATTACATATTTCCATGTGTTTCCCTTACATGTTTATTTACCAATTTAGATAATTTGTGTCTTTGCTTCAGTCTTGTGAAATTTTAGCACATAGAGTATGTTCTGAAGGTTAGAGCAAATTCTGAGCGTGGTTTGGTTGGTCAGTAACCTTTCTGGCAATAAACTGCTATAGTTGGTGATAATCTGCAAAAATGGGATGTGAAGTAAATGGAGATGAACGGTGCGTTCAGGGAAGGCAGCTCATATTGCGTTCATTTGCCAAACAAAAAATTGACTTGAAAGAGAAAAGATGATGATTTCATGGATTTTCAAACCACCAAGATATGTAGCAACGATCAAAAAACATCGTGACATAACAAATATATGTTGATAAACAATAAAGTTGATTAATATGGGTTTGTCTCAAAACGGTGGATGTCGGCATACCCCAAAAGCGGCAGATAAGATGATAAGCCACTGTGTTTCGGTCACTGCATTGTCAAGCGAATGGTGGAGGAAGCAGGTAAACATCGGCCCAGCGGTAAAGTCAGCACTACAGGCTGCCGCGGTATTTCCAATCTGTGCTTGAAGCGAAGATAACATGAAATACAGATAATATAATGGTCAATGAGTCACAAAAACAATGGTATTTGTTGATTCTCCAGGTATGACCTGGTACAACCAACAGGACATACCCTCTGGTAATTTAACATAAGTAATTAATGATTGAGACTCACCAAATTGTTAATAGGTAAGACATCGGAAAAATGGGCCATCTATACCATAGGAAACTGTTTGTAAATTCCGTCTATAGATTTATAGAAGGCTATAGTTGGCAGTTGTCTATATATATATATGTTATATGCAGTACATTACAGAATTATACAGTATATTCCATACTAATTTAAATAGTATTCCAATTAATATTCCATTAAATCCCCATATGGTTCATTATTTGGGATCTAGATGGGGTATCGGAATACACGAATATTCATAAGAATAGTAAACCAGCCTCAAATAGAAACATATCAAACTTCATCAAATCAGCCATTAATCTTGAGATTCCATTCAATCTTGATATCTTAATATTCCATATCATTTCAGTATTTCATCAAATCCCCATATTGAAAATGCTTAAACTTAGCCACAAAAACATGTCTAACGTCACCAACTGTCTGTGCTTCACCCGAGGTCGTGAACACCTGCCATGGGCCCCGGGCCTTCAAGCATAGCGCATGAGCGTTGCCACGGTACCCTCCGGTGTCATCATAGCTTGCTGGAAATTTCTGGGTTCCATGATTCGGGGTCAACCTTGGTTACCCTCCGGTGTCATCAGCCCCGTGGCAAGCTGGGAAATCCCCATGAAAAATGGAGGTTTTAATGACCTATAAATAGTGGATTTTCATGGATTTTCCATTGCCATGTTTGATTACCAGAGGATAGATATATACCAGCAAATGGTGAAATGTATCAACCAGCAAAAATTTGGATTCTTTGGCACGTATCTCAGATTCACCATGGATTTTCCCATTCCAAAGCTCCATGTATATCAGATTTTCTCTTTCAACAGCTGCTTTTGTAGATGATTTTCCCATGAAAACCTCTATTTATGTGGGATTTTTCCTTGCCACGTTTGAGTACCAGAGAAGAATTTTGACTGGCCAACGGAGAAAAACACCACCGGAACTGGACAAATCTGAAAAATCGTTGGAATATGTGATATATGTTCTGGAAATTGAAAAGATGAGAACAAGCCCCCCTACCATGTTTCCACCACCATATCTACCGAGCACCAATACATGAAACCCAATTTTTCACTCTGGGACCTGGGAGTGTTTTCACCAGGGGCCACACAGAGCCGGTCCACCAAACAGATTGGATTTGTTGATTCGCAGATGGCGTGAAAGTTGCCGCGCAGGGGAAACAGGGGAAACCCGGATTTCTGGAAGTTGGTGAAGTTGGATGTAGTTAGATTCTATGTAGCATCTAGAAAATTGGCCTAGAGAAGGAAAGTTCATAGTTTAGTCCACACATGGTGGATTTTCCGCAATTATTGATGTTAGTTTACTAGTGGGTCCAAAATATCTGTGAATTTGTTTGCCGACCAGACTCAAATAGCTCATGATCAAAAATTCCATAATCATCCCAAGCAAATCCAGATCTCCCGACGAGTGAAAAGGGTGAATCAAAGCGACCTAAAACAACGACCGAATTTTCACCGTAAACATACGTTGTTACCAGACCAGGTATGTGAGATTCCGGGATCGCATCCTCAAATGAGAAGTTAAATGAAGTAAACATATTGATGTATCAGCTATAACCTCTTAATTTAGGTGTGTCAATGATTTGCCCAGACTGGTTGCTACCACTCCATCGACATCCTACTGCCCTAAGCGTTAGTGGTTACCCGGTTAGAGAAGTTTCGAGCATGTCAGCAATGGACACCACCAGCTGCTGCGTTCTGCCCCACTTATATCATATCCTTTGGTTATTTAGCATGTCTATGAAAAATCACCATTGTTCATACAATGTGAGGCCTCCTAGATAGCTAAGTTGGTTTATAACTCCAATAAGTATGGTTTATGATACTTATAACTATACTTAATGGGGTTTATAAACCAACTTATAACTAGGGGGCCTCACATTGTAGGTAACTCTATAGTTACAAATGGCCCATTTTCCATAGCTACTCGTAACTGTGGGACCAGGATTAGGGGGACTGGCTGGATATGAGTCAATGTTTGACACTGTTTCATGGGGCTTTCCATCAATGGAGGTATCCCCATTAGCTGTATGGTTTACAATGGAAAATCCCAAACAAAATGGATGATTTAGTGGCATCCCCATGACTTAGGAAACCTCCAGTTAACCATGACAGTTGCTGGTCTCCTCTTTAGTGTGATGGTAATTTTTGCCACGTAAACCTTGGTTTGTTATATATATATATATATATATAGGTGAAATTCGCTGATTTTTGATGGAAATAAAACGAATCAAACATTGACATTAGTCTTGGGTGAGTGGTTGGTGAATGGAGTTTGTGTCGGATTGGACATTTTGGATGGAACAAACATGTCTGCTCCTTCATAATTTTCCAGCAATGAAGACCACATTTCCTTCACTGGTTTCTGCGTTCACCCTGGTAGAGTAGCTTGGTGTGCTATTGTTCTTGCTATACATGCGTGAGGATTAACCTAACAGGCTCAAACTTAAGCTGTTCTGCATTCGCGGCATTGGTTAAAAAAGGGAAACATCACAAGAAACCACTGCAATTTTGGGGTTGAAATTCAAGGTTTCTAAGGTCAGCAACCAGCAAGGGTCCCAAGGGTTAAAGACTAAGAGGTTTCCAACTAATCCCACCCCCCTTTTTTCATGAACGCCTCCCCGAAATCCTGGTGTAGTGGCTTGGATTTCTATGGGGTACAGTCGAAAAAGATGGCCATAATCTTTAAATAGCTTACCAGTAGTACCGCACAAGGCGGTGGCGGAAGTTTCAGGAATAGCAAACTATAGGAAAGGTGAGTTGCTGTGAATGATGGATGGCAGAGCGAACC
>BGPT01001202.1:47242-116355 GCA_003297045.1 Symbiodinium sp. clade C Y103 | reverse complement strand
CTCATCTCTGATCTTCTCACTTCTGACTTTTCTCACCTCTGCTTTTCAACTGTCCATATTGTCGGAAGTTTCACTTCTAAACTTCCTTCGATAAATGATTGAAAAATACGTACAGTTGTGGCCGTTTACAAATTACAAGTCAGTTCTCACCTCATTTCCGGAATGATAACCCATGTGAATCATCATTTATAACTGGTAAAAGGCTTAAAACTCTAGGACTGTAGGTAGTTTCCCATCCTTTCCCAAGATGGTTCCCCGAATCTTCCACCCACTTTTTTGGTCGATGCGCAGGTCGAAACGTTGCAGCTGGTATCGGCCAGCTCCGTGTTGGCCAGTGCCACGATGGTGCCTGGGAACCAGGTCCGGCGGTTTGTGGGCTGCAAGAATGGTGGATTGAGGAAAAATCTTGGGAAAAGATGGGAACACTATTTAATAGCTATGGACTGTTCAGAGATTAGGCCTATTGAAAGATGATGATCATCTTTTCCCATCTATGTTGCTGGTGATATTGTGATTCCTATGATTTAAAGAATCAAGATTATGGCCTGATATATTATTACCTGGCGATGAATGGACCAAGCTGTTCTGAGCTAGTTGTATCCAAAAAACACTTCATGAGGAGCCAGTTGGAGCTACTATACAAGATTAACCCGTCTACCACATGATAGAATAGCAGTGTTGACTGATTCAATGGGTTTATTTAGTTTCACAATTTAGTTGAGTTGAGCAAAGAATAGTTATGTATTTTGTTGGGTTTTTTTGTTTTATTACGTTTTTTCCTGAAGGGCAAATATGCAGGAACAAACCTACGATTTAAGGATGATTCTGCAGGGGACAAATAACATGGGAATGGAGAGGAATGGAGGTTTTTTTCCTGGAAAACACCATGGCCTACTGGACCATTTTACAGGACACCATGATGATGAAAGTGAATCCATGTTTTTGTTCCCATCAAACGTGACGGTGGCTTTCCAATTCCCCTCAAAAAAATCCAATGAAAGGGTACTGGGTATCACCAGACTTGAGGTACACACTGTATATAGGTGTGGATGATTGTTAAAGATGTTCTTGGTTATATAAAGATGTTTGGTTTCTGGTTTCAGCCACATGTTGCTTGAAACACGTTTCCAGCCGTTGTTTTAGATCATGGTCCCAACTAGATGGATTGCACCAACCAATAGGTATTGTCGGGTTGTCGCAGGTTGTGTTTGTTATTTTCTGTCTTCGACATGTCCCCATGTTGTTTGTGTTTCGATCAGTTTTATTTGTTGCAGGTGGCTTCCAATATCTCTCATGAAACATCCCGTGCATGGAGACGATTTCAACAACGAGTCGCAGATTGTGACTGTCAAATGAGTCAATTTCTGGGTGCAGATCAGGCCCCTTTGCCAGAGATACTCCTGTTGCAAAATCCATTCGGAAGATCGGAAGCAGGATTCGGCTGGATTCGGAAGAAGAACATTGGGAGTTGCGTGGTTACAGTACTTTGGGAAGATGTCATCAACAAGAATCAACCAAAGTGGATGAATGATCTAAATTTGAGTGTACAGTTAGCCCTTTACCACTTAATTATATGTAAGAGTCAATTAAAATCCAATTCATGGAATGAGGAACCCATTTGGCCCATTTATAACCATAACAAAACTACTGGTACATGGCTTGAACTGTATGTGACTTATTTTTCTTCAGTCCTGGCATGACACTGGACCCTTTGGTTGACCCTCCGGGGGCCTCCTTGCTGCTTCTCAGCATCTCTACTCGTTGGTCGTTCCGGACGTGACGCCTGGAACCTATTCCGTGCAGGAGACGGAAATGGCATCCGCGGCTGCCATGGTCTGCTTGTTTTGATACGTAGATGGGCCAGATGGGTGTATGGAAATGGTGTATACCCCCAAAATAGATTGTTTTCATGGAGAAAATGATGATAAACCATGGGATTTTAGGGGGTTTTCCTCTAGTTTTTTAGACAAACTCAGATGTGCCATGGTCAAGTGAGTTGGGTAAACTGCCAAAGGGGACGGTTATCCATAGGATTTGGACCCATTGTAAGCACTTTCCATTCACTAACATGACCTAACGAACCACCTGGAAACCATTGGATTTGATACAGAAAACCAGAAGTTCCAGTAACTAGTTCGTACCAACATGTTTTCCCTTGTGAATCGTAACAACCCCTCAATAAACCACCATCTTTATGCTATTTTGATAGCGAAAACGAGATCTTGGCACAGTTTGGCGGTATTTTGCCTGGCATTTTTCCCAAGATTTCCCATATTTTCTCAACATGTTTCCACTTCTCCCTGTATTTCCCAAGAGTTTGTTCCACTTTTTGCAGCCTCAAAGCCTGCCAGTTTTTCCCCTAGGAGCCCAACGACGCAACGGCCAAAGCCTCTGTACAGCTCACGGGGCCCGCAGCGACGCTGCTCCTGGAGGCGTGGTTTTCGACGAGACGTGGGATGTCGTGACGGTCTACGTGGAGGATCATCCTGGTGACCCTCCGGTGTCAACGTAGCAAGCTGGGAAATCCACTAAATGGAGGTTTATAGCTGGGAAAATCTCTATAAAGCGGAATTTTTCAGCTAGCCATGGTTGATTACCAGAGGGTAACTCAGAAAATATGGACTTACCCTCTGGTTATTTAACAGAGCCATGGAAAACCACTATCTTTGATAGGAAAATCACCATGTTTATCATCTACAAATGGGCCATCTTATACCATGGCTATGTTAAATAATTGATTTGTGTATGACATGTCAAAGTTGCACTTTGATTTCCAGAGATAGAAGAGTTTTTTTCCAGGATGGTATAGGTTTAAGTTTGTGTATATTTGGGGGTGCTATACATATACCCTCCAGCGATTTAACAGTTTGCTATGGAAAATGTCTGATGTCCACATGAGTGTCCTAATTTACCTCTAAAAAATGGTAATGTTCCGTAGCTATATTATTTTACCAAGGCATATATCAATATATCAATAGTAGTGGGACCACATATTTATGGGCATTGCAATCACTCACAATGGAACTATGAATAGCAATTAATTCGATACAGTTTTCATGGTGATTTCCCCTGTTTTTTCTTTTCTTGGGACACCAACCAATGGCTGTCTGGTGCCTCTGATTTCCCCCTGGGTGCTTGAAAAAACGTGTCAAATGCTTCCGCTTCAGCAGGCGGACAAAGCTCTGTACAAGCATCTTGGTTGGGTCATGGAGTTCTGGGGGTGCAGGCCAGAGGTCACTTAAATGGGGTTAAATTGGTATCAGCCATGTTTTTTTTTTTTTTAATTATTTAATACTCCCCGTTTACGATAGCTAAGTTGACTGATCTCTTGGATTACCCCTTGGTAAATTAGCAGTTTGTTTGACCCTGAAATAAGCCATTTGTTAGTGGACGCGTCTTATTCAACCTCGATTAATGCCAGGGTCTACGTGAATTTACTCGAGGGTAAGTATGGTTCACGGGGAATATAAGTATAGTTGATGAAGTTTATAAACCAACAAACATTTCAGTGGAGGCTCTCACCTTGTAGGATGTATGTGCGGATATGAAGGACACATGCTTGGACTGGTTTTGCTCAGCACTGAACCCGACAACTTCATGTTGAAAGCTATCTTTCATGATGATCGCAGCATGAGGTGGTCTTAAGATGTTTCAAAAACAATGAGTCATTGCATTTAGGACGATGATGTACACCCTTGTCCTAGCCTCCTCCAAGTTGTGATCTCCGGGAACATCCAATACTGGCGACAGCTGTTGAGATCTGTTTCGATGGTCCCTTCACTGTGAGACATCCGTTTACGATAGCTAAGTTGATTTATAGGTGGTTCAACTACCTTCAACTAAGGTCGATTAGGGGAATATAACTATCCCCGTTCCAATTTCCGATACAAAGAGGGTGATGCCGTGCTAGGTACAAACCTTGTTTTCCGTAAGATTTTGTACCAAGAAGGTGTTGTCGTGATATGGAGTTTGTAGCAATAACTTGTGCCACTACCTTGTAGCAAGAACCCGTGCTTGATTCAACATCAGCACTTTTTAGTCAGGGTAGCTCTTTTTAGTGATTGTTTTGCCCTCTATCTTGANTTGTAGCAAGAACCCGTGCTTGATTCAACATCAGCACTTTTTAGTCAGGGTAGCTCTTTTTAGTGATTGTTTTGCCCTCTATCTTGAAAACCCCAGTAGAACTTTGTAGTGAATTTGCCGGGGGTACATTGGATAGACATCCCCGTGCCAATTTTCCCTACAAAGATGCCTGCCTTGAGGCCTCTACAAAAATTACAAAACGCTGTGGGAGCTAGTTTTTGTAGGGTCTGAGTACCTCAGGTCCCTGATTTTTGTAGAGAGGTCATTTTGGGAACTTTAACATAAATGGAATTGACTTTTGTAGGGAGATTTTGTTGATATAGTATGATATAATTTGCCAATTGCACCCTGCGAGCCGAAGGCTCCGGGGTGGAATCCTCACCCCTTTACAAGCTCATGAATATCAGTGATATCAGAAACATACCCAAGAAGTCTAAAGACGAAGTTTAGCCGGGTCCTATTTTTGTGTAGAATAGATACCACCCCTAGAAAGCCTAGAAACCAAGAAATTCACCCACCTTCCAAGATCATTTTGTAGACTCCAGGTATCAAGCCCGATGGTTTGTAGCTACAAAAGGGCGTGCCCACCCTACCCCCTAAATCCCAACCCTGATTTTTGTAGTAGCACAGTCGTGCACTGGCATTTTGTAGAGCATACTGGGTTGGAGCACATGTTGTGAGCCTATGTCAGGCTTAGAGGTTTTCATCCTGCTTTTAAAGATGAAATTCCGGGGTCTGAAGTTTGTATTTTGGGGCGGTGGTTCAGGGGTTTAGGACGGGTTCCGGGTGTGCATTCTGAAATTTGAAAGGTTGATGCAAGGAGACGATACAGGTACACATAAGCAAATAATGCAACATAGAAAACCGGTATTGAAATCAGGGACCGTTTCCAAAAAAAAACAGGTATTGTGTGAAAGTCCAAGTATTGGACCGATTGGGCATTGATTTTGCAGTGAAATGCAGAGATTTGTCCCCTCAAGATTTGTGTAGCATTTTGTGTAGGCAGCCCGGCAGGCCCTGGGGGATCCCCGGGGGATCCCCGGGGGGATCCCCGGCCGATCCAAAATTCATGTTAACCCTCATGTCAGGTCGTGCTTGGACGCAACTGGCTTTTTGTAGTAGCAAAAATCTGCATTCTTTAGTGATTTTCCTCGTAAACCAAGCTGCATTTTGTAGCATTTGCATGGGCCCGAGGTGTTGTATCTACAAAGTGCCTGCACAACTTCACCCCTGGAAAGCACACCCTGATATATAACTACAAATCCCCGTTGAAATTTCCCCTACGAAATTTTGTAGTAAACCACTTGCCCCCATCCAGCCATTTTGTAGCAAGCCCAATTCTCGGGGCTTAAGCCCCATTTCAGGGGGTCATTTTGTAGGGAATTTGCCTGCACCCTGGCATACTGTAAGAACAAAAAAATGATCAATATGGCCTAAAATCATCCAAAAATCACTATCATATAGCAATGTCAAAATGTAGTTTCAAAACTTGCCTGGATTGGGACCGCGCATTTTGCAAGAAACTCTTTGGCTACTTCCAGGGCTCATTTTGCAGGGAAATAATGTTTTGCAGGCTGCTGAACTCAAACCACCTGTAGTGCTCTCGGCAGCATGTGGTGACACCCCTTCTTTTTATAAGAAGACACCCCTTGGCTTCGTTGGTGAGCTGGCCAGCAAATTCAATGACCTGGGCAGCGGAGTGGAGCTGAAGACGAGGAGCTTTTCGCCGCCAGCCCCTGGCTGACCCATATAAAAGTCACCCCAACTGCACGTTCAAGTACATGGTTTGTGTTCAACTCGTGTAAACCACGATAAACCACAATTACCTATAATATCCCCCACAAACATACCTAGATCATCCAGGTATGCAAAAAGAATGTCGTTTGGTGAAAGGATAAGAATTATTGTCGTTTGTGGGGAGAAATGTCGTTCCAGAAAAAAAATGTCGTTTGAAGTTCTGTGCCTGCCCTGCCCGGTGCCTGCAGCTTGATTTGGCACATCTTTCAATACAAGAAGTGCATGTCAACATTCAACAAATCCATAGGAACGATTGCCAGGGTTCTACTTATCTTCAAATTCTAGTTCCGCATGGCATTTCAAGAACCAATCACTTGATTCCAAATCCTTCCGCCACCCATAGAGTCGGAGTGTTGATTTTTTGCTGCCTTGCGCTTGGCAGAAGTTCGGACCTCAAGCCGGGAATGGCAAGGTTTCCTCAATCTTTGGTACAAAAGTTGGGCCTTCACCAGGTAGCACATCAAGATCTTGGCAGAAATGTTTCTACTGTCAAGGCGGCGACTGAGAGTTGATAATCTACCGATGCTGTCTTCGTTTCCTTCACAATTCCAGACCAAGGGGTTGATGATAAATTCTGCCCCTTCCGAAAGGGTCACCTTTATCTCAATCAAGCAATGTCGAAACATGTGCAGTTTCGGTTTGATGGCATACAGGTTGAACTTGTTTAGGCAGAAGCTTGCCAAGCGGCAAAATCCACCAATAAAGTCGTTCCCATGAAGGTATAGAGAAAGGGCACAATCGCGAGTCAAAAACAAACCATGCGCATACAAATTGTCAAAGAATTCAAGACCACTCAAAGCAGTGTCATGAATGAGTCGAAGTGTAGGCAAATGTTCATCCTTGAGTAGGTCGTTGCTAAATGCAGCTGCTTGAAGCACCACAAACCTCATCAACAGAATGGTATCGCTCCCCTTCGTGTTTGTGTAGGGGAAGCTTTTGGCGGACTTGTACATAAACAGAGCTTGTGTAAATGATCTAAGCGATGGGATTGCATTCTGTGCGTGGCACCACAACTTGAAGCACCCAAAGGCTCTATTCAGTTTTGTAGGAATGTCTCCAGCTTGGCCGTAGTATTGGTGCTTGATGAACCAAAAGATTGAGCTGCCAACCATGTCGCGAAACACCCCAACCTTTCCCATATGAAAAGGATCTGTACGATACAAGGCTTCAGGTGCCTGCGGGTCAAAAGGAACAGGAAGCAAGGGAGGTTGAGCATTGTCAGGCCATGGTCTTGTTGAAAACATCGTGTCCATCCAACATGGGCTTTCTCGAAGGTCTTCCCAAGGCAGGTTGTGCCCACCACCCAAACAGAAATGGCAGCGCTGAATGTCTCGAACACGCCCTTGGTGTTCATAGGAACGAGACAAGCACCCGATGCGGGTGTACCATTTCATATCACCTTTGAGGCCGATTAAAGCACCGTTGTAGACACGACCTGCTGGCCCAGAAACACCTGAATAGAACAAGTCGCGCAGCTCTTGTGCCAACAGCTTGTGAAATGATTCAACAATCCCCGGGTATGCTTTGTAAACAACCCCAGGAATGACTACCAAAGGCCACCGTTGCAAGAAGGAATGGTTCTTCGTGTTTGTCACCATGTTTTTGATTGTTTTTCGCAGCAAATTTGACTCCACAGGGACAACATCCCGATTGTATTTCAGCCGCTCGCTCTGAGGTGGGTCACAACTGCATTGCTTCCGTTTCTTTGACAAATCTTTGCAAGTCGGAACCCCCAGTGGTGATTCCAGTGAAACGACCAGGGTACCCGTCCTTCTTTTTCCACGGCCTTCATCGCCATGTACTGCTAGGGGAAGCACGTAAGATAGCTCAGTCTGTTCAAAGTGCTGGAAAGCAACATGCGTCTTGTGTGATTGTTTGTAGGCAGTCCAAAAACTTTGAAGCTGAGTGCAGCAGTCTTGTGTTGAGGAGCAGCCGCCCACCACAAGATCAGGGCAGTTGCGCAAAAAAAACTGAAGGTAGGCTTGGGGTTTGATGTAGGGAATCACCAGCTGTTCCCCTTCCCCAGTATCGTAGATGAATTCACTTAAGGGGATTTTCCACCCGATACCCATTCTCTTGAATGTTCTCCAAGCATTCCTTTGTGCGTTGGCTTTCCAGTTTCGCTTTTCTTCCTCAGGCAAAGCCTTGGCCTGCCCAAAGTCGTGGAAAGCCCCCCGGCGAATCCTCTCAGCTGTGACAGCAGGGACCTGGGACGGCAGTGGTGGCGATAGTTGCTACATACTAGCGGGTGTTGGGTTCTGGTTCCTGGAGATCAGATATATTATTATAGATTATTTATATTATATCTATATAATATAATATATTGCGATATGTATACTACTTGGACAATTGTGTGTGTTTGTGTGTTAGCCTAGTGATGGCCTATGGCTGCACCTTTTCGTACCCAAATATAACTGCCCATCTTTGATAAGTTCAATCAAATCAAAACCAGATGAAAATCCGATTGGCACCAAATGTATCTGAACACCACCCCCTAAGCGGCACGCCCCATCTGCCACTGCTTCAGCATAAGCTGACGTCAAAGAGCATGCTGTGGAAGGTTTTGATTCTTCCACTGGACCTGGCACGGGTAGTTTTACCATGAGCAGTGTTGCAATGGGTCGAGGGGCTCTAAAGCAAAAAAAAGAAAAACAAACAGCACTTCGCAGTTGACCAACTTATTTTTTTCCCATGGTTGCAAGCCACCTGTCGAGGTTCCTAAATGAAATTTGCTGAGATGTATGCATTCACACACCTCGGCACCCCGAAAGATTCCAAAGAAGTTTGATGTCATCTAATCAAATTTCCAAGCCGGCAACGACATCGCGTTGCCTTGCTCGACCCCAAATACCTCGAGAATTTTCTTGGCTATTCCAAGGGATTTCGACAAACACCCCAAAAAAAGGGTATAGCTCACTTCTTAGCTCGCTTCGGCTTTGGTGCTGAAGCTTCATCACCCAAGTCTTCCTCTTCCTCTCCGGCCGAGGCTTTTGACTTGGCCTTCGCCTTGGCTTTGCATTTCCCGGCTGCTTTGGCCTTAGCTTCACTTGGCTTGGGTCGACGAGGGCGGGTCGAATTCTCAGGCTTCTCGCTTCGCTGGGAAGGTTCTTTCGGCAGGAGAGGCCTGCGCAGCATGATGTGGAAAAAAGATGTGGTTCTGTGTGGGCCCCCGTGTCTGTTATTGTAGCCAACCATTGAATACAAGTAGGTTGGTCTTGACACCCCCAACATGTCTTAAAGAAACGAGGATTTTCTCAGTCGCTTGTGTTGGGCAGAGGAAGGTGCACCACCCCCAAGCCCCAAAAAGTTTGAAGGCACTGCAGGATTTGTTTGAACGCCAAAAAACATCCGCACAATCGGTGGCCGATTATGCTCTACCTTTTCTTGAACATGCCAAAAAGAATCCTGCCTCACCCGGGTCTCAAAGTTGAGGGAGTCCACCGCCCTGCAGATGTGGCAGGGGGATAGTCATTCTACGCTTGGCAGGGTTTAGTCTGCAACCACCCTGATTCTTAACCTAGCCTGGCGGTTGCGATCTTGTAGCTCTCTTCAAGCTTTTTTTCAGCCCTGAGCATGAAGGATGATTTTTGTCATGGAGGAAAACTGGGCTAGACAAAGGTCCATCATGTTCAGACATTGTCAGGGGTAAGGTTCTGACTGGGGAGTAAAGCCATCAACAACACCATCAGCATAGGACTTGTCAATCTCCGAGGCGACATCCCCCAGCGTAGAAATCAAATCGTCGAGCTTGTCCTTCATCCTGGAAGGGGACGGACGTATGGATCATTTGGAGATTTGAAGAAGAATGAAATTGAACTTTCAAGTGTAGGTTCGATATTAATTGTAGTTGTTCTCAACCCAAGATGCGTTCAAGAACGACAATGGGACTTTATTTCCAAGGTCCTTTTCTGCAAATCGGTCAGCACATCAGTGTCAAACCGCTTCTGCAGAGCTTGGAGCTTGGCAAGCCGCTTTGAAATCGCAGTCCTGATCATCAGAGCCAACATGCTTTCCACAGGTTGAATATCTACACCTCCAAGTAGAGAAAAAAACAGTGTTTGGACAGGTTCGTGCAACCGATATTATTCATTAGTATTTACAAATATATATAAAAAAAGATAGAGAGAGAGAGAGATAGATAGATAGATAGATAGATAGATAGATAGTTAGATAGAAAGATAGATAGATAGACAGATAGATAGATCGATAGATCGATAGATCGATGGGTCACTAGATAGATAGGTAGATAGATAAACAGATCGATAGATCGATAGATCGATAGATCGACGGATCGATAGATCGATAGATCGATAGATCGACGGATCGATAGATCGATAGATCGATAGATCGATCGATAGATCGATAGATCGATAGATCGATAGATCGGTAGATCGATAGATCGATAGATAGATAGATAGATAGATAGATAGATAGATTGAAAGATAGATAGATAGATAGATAGATAGAAAGATAGGTAGAAAGATAGATAGATAGATAGATAGATAGATAGATAGATAGATAGATAGATAGATAGATAGATAAAAAGGAAAAAATACTGTAATATATATTTTATATACTATATGATCTATAAATAAAGATATATAGGTATATTTATGTAGAAAACCTTCATACAGACAAACACACACACATATAATATATATATATATATATATGGTTTAGAACACTATAGACTGTGTACAGTATGTTGAAGCATGGTCAAGGTTCAGCATTTTGCTGGCGATGGCACTTGGAAGGCCATCGAGCTCCAGCTCCGGCAGTCCCGTTTTTTTCCTTTGTTCCCGGGCAAACTCATCACCCGCCAAATCCTCCTCTTCACTTGGCTCATCACCTGAGGCGCCATCTGAAGACAGCTCGACTTCCTCCTTGCCTGATACGAAGGCTGGTCACAGCTTGGTCAAGTATGAGGAAATGATTGTAAAGAAACTTCCGTATAGCTGGAGGGAAAAGGTCAACTCATTTGCAGAAAAAAACAAAAGCTCGAAGCTGTTGTAAATTGATTTCATTCACATGCAACTGTTATCAACTGTTTATGTGGCTGCTGCACGCATGGCTGATTCGCCTCGTTGTTTTGTCTCAGTCTTTGCTTTCACAGCAGCTGGGCCAGGTGTGGAGGGCCCGTTTGGAACAGGCAAGTCTGGCAGCGTTTGCTTGGGGAGTGGTAGCATGGAACCTCCCGGTGTGAGGGCTTTGGGTTCTGCAAAACTCTGCAAAGAGCTCTTGTCAAGTTGTTCCTCGAAGTTCAGCTGTCGCTCTACTGCAGTCTTGCTCTTTCGCCTAAGCTGTTGTTGACAGTCCGAACAAATCAGGTTGAGGGCATGGTAGCCAGAACCACATTTTTTCAAGAGATTGGCGTTTCAAAGTGTGAACAATGTTTTTTTTTGCTAGGCGACCGAGATGCTTACTCCTCCCTTTGATGCAAGTTTCACACCAAAACAAGTAGACACCAGGCTCGTAGCGATCTTTCCTGCAGAGGGGACAGAAAGAAACAGTAGCAAACCATGGGGAAACCAGAATATATATATATATATATAATATTTCAAGGGGTTCACGTTTATTTTAAAGGCCTGGGTTGAAAAACTTTCTACACCCTCAAAATAATATGCGCCCAATGGTATAATGAATCTTTGTGTTATATTCTATCTACAGAGTTGGAAATAACATGTGTAGACAACAGGTATTACATTGATAAGGCATGAAATGTCAGACCTCATCAACTTTTTGGGATCTCTTCGTGCTTCACTCTTCACAGCGTCGATCCTTTGCCTCAAGCTGGCAGTGGCCCCCTGGGAAAAGATCGCTAATGAACATGCAAAAGGTTGTAAGGGCCCAGTGTTAAAACAAAAACTTATCAATGCTAAGGTTAAGATGGAAGACTTTGTCCATCCCCATGATTCCATCGTCTTCTCACTGGCAAATTCGCCCTCAACCACCAAGTCATTTTCAAGACTTTCCGTTTGTATCAGCTTGACTTCAGCCACGAATTCCTCCTGGGAAAAGCGGTTAAAGAATTTTATTGTAGACAGCGTTACCTGTTGATGAGAAACTTGGTAGTAACCACAACAAGCTTAAAATCATGAAACCCTTTGTTGTTTCGCAACCCCTCTCCGGAGAGTACCCCACCGACTGGAAGATCTGTTCCAGTGCCTTCCTGGACTTGCCACCCTTATCCCACTGCTTGGTCAACTCCTCAGAAACAGTGTGTTTTGGTCTTGGCCCTCGTGGGTGAAAGATTCTCCTCATACGATAGTAGGCTGCTTCTGATGAAATGCGAACAACCCCGGGAGCAGGATGGGGGTGCTTGGGATCTTGTACATCAGGAATTTCATCCCCAGGTGATGTGGGAGTGGACAGAGTGGCCGATGATGGCGTCGCACTGCCAGGCTCGGCGCTTCGCTGAGCTGGAGTGCAAGCTGCTTCAGCCACAGCCTGCTTCTCAACGGATGGCTTTTCGGGAGATTCAAGTAGAAGATAATCGTCATGAACCACAGCCTGCTTCTGGGGAGATTCAAGTAGATGGTAGTCGTCATGAACGGCTTTTTCATTGAGATCCTGAGTCAATGGACCACAAATCAGCAAACGAATGGATTGAGACCACCAGGGCTGTAACAAATAAAATCAGCAACTGGAATTGCAGTCGTTTAGCTTTAAATGGATATTTTTTTCTTGGTATCAATCCACTGGAGAACAGTGTGATGCCAAAAGAAAATGAACACTACTTGGCACATGTGTGAGATACAAGAAAGGCATCATGGAAGAAACACGTCATCTCATCATCTTGCAAGCCATCCATGTTGTCAAAACCATCTAGGTCAAGGCGGTCACTCACCAAAGGCTTAGCAGGAGATGAAGTCTCAGTCTCATGGGTTGCCTTGTGAACGGGTGAGGTGCTTTCTTGAAAGTGCTCCATGCCTTCACCATACTGGGGGGTCTGCTGAACCTGATTGGTTTCATGAACAGGCACACCTGCTATGTCCTCAGGCTGCGAGTCAGCAACTTCTGTGTCTTCAGCCTCTGGCGTCTCGTGAGTTGGAGCCTCAACTGGCTGGGCAAGGCCCGGATCGGTGCGCAACTGGTCCCACTGATTCTGCAGTTCCTGGGATAAGAGAGGGCTTGGCATAGCAACCCCTGACTTGAATGCCCCCAAGCTTCAGAAAGTATGTGGTTGAAAAGGGGAAAATCGGTGGCAAAGCGAAATGCAGTTTTGCTTAGGATCTAGGTATTCAGCTTTCAAGTCTGCATCTTCCACACCCATGGACAGACATTCGAAAGGCTGCCCAGCAACACCGGCCATACCACGAACAAGGGTCTCTGAAGACCATATATTGCTACGCAAGGTGTCTATGTCGGACATGCCGGTCAGGCCTGCCTACCACTTATTGTGAGCCACCCTGCTATGGTCAAATCATCAAATCATCACATGGTTTCAACATGATTTACATGGAGGAGGCATCATCAAAAACCATGTGAAAATACATTGATTTTGTTTTGCGTAGTTTGGGCGGGGTTTTGCGTAGTTTGGGCGGGGTTTTGCGCAGTTTCATTTTTCAACTTTTTCCCCACAGTTCGAAGTCCGCGCACTCAAAACATCTCAAAACAATTGAGAACGGATCTTGGCATCAAATTGCCTCCATTCATTGGGGATATGGAGACGAGAGCTCTGTCGAGCATAAGTGATCACTTCCCTCAGCTCAGCTTCCTCCCAACACTCCCAACAGTCCACACACTGTGACAGTGTGTTCTCCAAGGCGGTTGGCAAAGGTGTTGAGACATCGATCTCAGCGTCTGCCTCAGAGATCAGCCCGGTTCAGTAAGACTGAAGTGTCAGAGGGCTGGGATAAACCATGGAAACAGTCAAGAATAAAAACAATCAAAACAACACAGAAACTTCAGGGGGAAATCTTTGAGGTTCCCAGTGCTCCTTCCCAACAAAGGTTGACAAACACTGTGGACTTGGGGCCCAAGTCATGTAAGAAATTGTGTGTTTGTGCTACTTGGCACGCCTGAGCCATGTAAGAAATAGTTTTCAGTGTTTTTCTAACCTTTGTTGATGCTTTGCTAAGAATCTTCTTGGGGCCAGAGTGGAGGTGACTGAACCACGTCGGGATAAAGTGTCATCACTGCCCTTGCAAATCTTCCCGTGTAAATCCTGAGATGCAGGTACCCCATCTGAATCAAAAGTTGAAATACATCATTACTGTTTGGGGCGTTGAACAAAAGACTTTCAGATAAACCGTTGCTTAAATACGATTAGGGTCTGAGAGGATTTCAGCCTACTTGTGCCAGCATACCGGGTCTTGCCACTTCTGTCCTGGTATCGCCGGGTGGTCGGCTGGCACTCAGCTCGCTGAGGCTTCACTGCCTCTGTCGCCAGGCGTGTGAAAATCTTCTGGTTTGTCAAAATCAGGGTTCTTTTCATACTGGGAGCCAAATAACTTCGCATCCAAAATGAAGCTTTCCATACCTCGGAATCCATATGGCATTACCAGCAAAAAAACAGAGTGTAGCTTGGAATATATATAATATCTTATCTATATATATATATATTATATAAATATAAACATATAGTATATATATTATTGTAATATATATATATATATCTATCTATCTATTGTGTATATATATATATGGGGATGTCTCAAAATGAGGTGCCCTTTTTTGACCCCAAAAAGGCTACTTTAAAGGAAAAAAAGGGCACCAAAATGAGGTGCCTTTTTTTGACCCCAAAACGGCTACTTTAAAGGGAAAAAAGGGCACCTCATTTTGAGGCATACCCATATATACATATTGTACAAAAATATTAGATTATAATATATATATATATATATGGGAATGTCTCCAAAATGGGACCCCAAGACTCTTTTTTTTGGTTCAAACAAATGGGTTTGGGACACTCATGTAGGCACCCCCATTTTGAGACATCCCTATATATTTGACCCCAAAGCATAACATCGAAAACGTACCAAGACCAAATGGGGCTCTCTGATACCAATTTGTTTGAGTTTTCGAATCATCCATCTCAGCTTGGGGTGAAGTAGGATGCAAGAAGACCCAGGGTTCTCGAGCAGCCACGAAAATTGTAGGCAGCACATCAATAACATAAGACATACAAGCCTGGATCAGGGGTTTGAAATCCAAATTGCCAACCCAAGCAGAAACAAATTCTTGCAATACTAAATAAATGGGGCCCGTAGCTATTCATTTATGGAACCATCTCTTGATTAAACTTGTGGAAACTGCACTGGGGAAAGGCATGGAACCATTTGCCAACCCGGCACCGGGATAGGATTTTGTTTCCACGTCGAACTCCAGTGAGGGATTGATCGCCAAACGGCAATAGTACTGACCTCTTGCTTGTTGACAAGTTAACAGCACTATAGCTTGCACAGACCGGCGCTAGCATACCTAGCATCTCAGAAATCCGTCCTTGGAGCACCAACCAGATGCATAACCTTGGTTTTTGGTAGCGAGAGGATACTTGTGAAAGCTGAGGACGACCCCAAATCTTGAAGTTAGGAAATCAGCTTGGAAATACTGCTGCTACAAACCAAAGAGCATGAACCCTGCTTCCCCACAAAAATCCATTGGAGAGCGTCGCCTCCTCTTCCTTCTGTGGTGCTTTGAAGTTCTCCCACGGGGGTTCATGTATGTTATATCTACAGCTCTGACTTCTAGCCCCAACCATGATGCCATTTTCGAGACTCTTCCTTTCCCAGCAAATATCTCCAAGACCTGCAAGGGTGATTTGCAAGCCCACTTGCCCCCATCCATCCAGCATGTCAGGAGGATAAGGTAAAGAAATTCCTGAGCAGCCGCAAGGCGGGGCTGGCTTTTGCTAATTGACAGTGTTGGTGCCTTGGAATAAAAACAAACTATGGGTGCACAGGCCCTCCTCCAAAAAAAATGCACAACAAGTTTCAACGGGGCAGCCAAGCCATGCTAGACGACGAATGGCAAGGTCCAACTCAGGAGTCATGGCCACCATGGCTTGCAGGTAGGCCAGGTGGCTATACCATGAAAAAATTCGGGCCCACTGCAGATGGCACCGGTTGATCACACTAAGCTTGCTGCATTGCAAGACACCGGATAGGGTACTGATAACAAGTGACCTGGAAGCCTTTTTCTGGACCATAAAAACATTGATTTAGGTCACTTGTTTACTAACATAGTGTGAGTTTGTTAAACCCCACTAGTGAACAAATTGTTGTTTTCATTTGATCAGGCAGCTTCCCAACAAGCTGGCAGCACCAGTGGCCACGCCCGACTTTGCCAGGCAAAGTTGACCTCGCCGCAGCTTCGGCGCCATCGCTTGGAGCTTTCAGGCCTGCCAGATTGGAAGTTTCCCAAGTAGCCAGGCAAATGGGGGGGAAAACATCCTACAACCCTCCATTTGATAGATCGATGGCACGTGTCAAAAGAAAACCAGTTACTTTACCACGGACACCATGCAAATTGTAAGAGCTACAAGCATTCGACCAACTGGATGGGGAAACATCGATTTTTTTTCCCTTTTGGTTGCTTCGCCCTTGTTCCAATGTCATCTCATGATGCCAAGCGGGATCGCCCGCTGGCTCGATACCAAGCTCCCCTGAATGTTTGGGGAAAATGCCACCAAGCCGAATCCTATGGGAAACCATCGATGACAATATATCACCTAGGAGTAGCTGAATTTTTGGGTTGTGGTAAGATTTCAAGATGTGGATCTTGACCGGCTTGATGGTAACTGAAGAGTGAATCGAATGTGGGCCACAGGCTCGCAAATGGTGCCGTCAAAATATACAAGTTCCTGCAGACACGCTAGGAAAGATTGGCATAGGTGCTCTAAGCAGGCCCTTGTAACCCCAGCACCGACCCCCAAAGAGCCAACACATGGCCCGCGCTCAACCGCTCAAGGTTCAGGCTTCACTGCTGGTCCTGGCAGGCGGGGCTGGGAACCAGCTAAATAAAACTTGAAAAAATTAAAAGGGGATCGCATGTTTTTCAATCGGGCTAGTGCCATCAAGGGCCATTGAACAATTCCAAGAGAAAGTGCGCATGTCAACAAAGATGAATCCGGAACTGAAACACCTTAATTACCTGAAAAAAATGAAAATGAAAATGGGCGGCTAAAGAGGCTTTCAAACACAGCCTTCTATCAACCAAGAATCGAATCTCGTCCCGGTCAAAGAATTCTGGAAGGTAGTCCTTGATCATGTCACAAGCTTGCTGATAAGTAAAGCCTGGAGATGCGCCCTGAAGCTTCACCTGGCAAAACTTGTAGAACGGGTCCTGGTGGTGGGCTGGTGAAGGGGAGCAACGGGCACTGGCCAGAAACCCAAAAATGGCACAGGCAACTGGGTCAAGCGTTAGGGGGGGGGGTCACCATCCAAATTCTCTTTTCTGGCATAAGTAAGCAAACAAACCCTGTCCTGAAACTTGTACTGGGATTTCAGGCGTGCAGAGACGGACTGGACGAAGATGTCGCGAATGGCCTGGTACTTGGTGGCCTTGAGCTCCGACTGGGGCTTGTAGCGGCCTGCAAAGGATTCCGGTTGGCCCCCACGCTTCGCCTCCTTCTGATCCTTCGCCTCCTTGCCATTGGCAACCCCAGTATCCACTTCCATGTTCTGCCGCTCGGCCTCGTTCACCGGCTTGCTGGGCTTCAAAGAGTTCTGAACTTCCCCAGGCACATGATCATCTTCGGGTGGAGAGGTCTCAGCAGAAGCACCCGGACGAACAGTGCACAACCTCTTGGCTCTAGCCTTCGTTTCCTCCAGCTTTGCTTCTTTCGCTGCCTTCTTCTCTGCCTTTGCTTGATCTCTGCGAGCTTTGGCCTCTGCTTTGGCCTCTGCTTTGCCAACCTTGATGGCTGTGGCCTTCGCTTTGGCCCTGGGCTTGGCCTTGGCCTTCCCAGCTCTGGATTTGGCCTTTGCTTTAGCCTTTGGGGCAGCAGCTGGAGCAGCATCATGGGCCCCTGGTTTGTTGGGATCGTAGTCTGCATCTGGATCCTCTGGATCGGCAGCCAAGCTCTTGTCATCGGTGCCCCATTGCTCACGACGAGTGACAATGGGAATTGCATCAGCATTGGCATCACGGCTTGGCTCACTGGCTTGTGGAACTTCTCCTCCAGCTGGCTTTTTCAGGGCAGCCAGGTATTGCTCCAATTTCAAATCCTCTGCGGCCCTTTCCTGCCTGTAGATCTCTGGCGTTGACATGTCCTCCGGCTGGCTATCGCACCACTCCTCATACTTCGGTGTGCTATCGAACAGCTCCTCATTCTGCGGCGAATGCCGAGTAGGAGACTTGATGGCAGGCCCAAACAGGTGCGGCGGTGTCATCATCTGCACAGAACTGTCAGCAGCAGGCGACCCTTCCAACACAGTTGGGTTGGGGCTCACAGGGTTGGAAGACGACGAAGATGGTCTTGGTCCTGGAGCTGGCTGATCATCATCATCGATCACAATGGACTCGCCGTGAAAGATCATCCCCTTTGCCCCTGTGGACTCAGCGTCAAACTCATAGGGAAGGGTCTCCACCTTGTCCCCCAGAGAGCCTGGGTGCTTGCAAAAAAAAGATGCTCACTATGGAACTTGGGGCCTAAGAGGGGGATCACAACCAATGATTGCAATAAACAATGTTTGTCCAGGCTCGGCTGGCTGAGCACCCCAAAATGCCACCAAAACCCTAGCGGACGCTCAACATCTATCACATGGTAAAAGATTATCCCAAAGCAAATGTTTCTGTTTGCACTTTCTCTTGGTGTTGTGGCTTGCACTAAGGAAACACACACACACAATTTATGTATCATCAGGCTAGAAGCCAGAAGATTTGCAGCGCTGGAGGTTGCGTTCATGCAACTTCTTCCTACAAGGTCCGGACCAAAAAGTTGACAATCAAAAAAATCATTTCATGAATGGATCTCGGTTCGAAACATCCCCTGTCTTTGGTGAGTTGTTTAATTAGCGAGTTTCTGTGCTGCCTTTGGGGTCATGTTAATACCTGCAGGGAATGATTTTTTGTTGAAGCCCCAGTCTTGAGAGCATGCACTTTGGCCAGGATCTTGCTCTTGGCATCATCGATGGAAGAGGTGCCACCCATGGGGGCAGAAGAGCTCTCTGGACCATGGGGACCGTGGGGATGGGGAAGGTCATCGCCTCCAAAATCACCCGGTGTCTCATGGGACGAAGATGGATTTGCAGGGCCCGACTCCGCCCCGGCATCATCCACCTCCTGTGTATCCACCTCCAAGCTGGCAGGCCGATCTTCAATTGCCATCAAAGGAGCTGAAGAAGGACCTGGACGTGGGCGTGGCGAAGGGGGCGGGGATCCACCATCGTCGCCATCACGATCAGAACCGTCATCAGAACCGTCATCAGAACCATCATCATTGGCACCATGGCCATCTTGTTCACCCCAAGCATCATCCAAGATTTTCCAGAGTCCATTGAGCGATGGATCCTTACTGTTTGAACAATGGACGCTTCACACAATATCCCATTTCTTTTGTTTCATTTATGTTTGGAAAAGTATGGAAATGTTCCAAACTAGCCACGGAACACGGGGTCGGTTTGCTCCACTGCTCCAACGTCGAACTGCATGGGAAAATAGTCGTTTCAATCCCCATGAATCTGCTTGCACATCAGCTATGCAGGAACCAAAGCCCATCATCTCATAAAAAATCTGGACCTGCACCAGGAAAGGCAGCATAGCCATACACGAAAATAAGTTTCAACATGTTGTTGTTGCCCATTTCCATATACTATGTTATTTTGTGTTATTTTCCTAAAATGATAGTAACCCAAAATGGATGGTACATACTTAGGAACCCTCTTAAAATAGATGAGTTGGGGGACCCCTATTTTAGGAAACTGCCATATATTTTTGAAAAACGCACCCAAGAAACAAATTAATCTTGCAAAATAACCCCCATCATCCGACTTAATGACCTCATGTGTGAGAAGCCCCAAGAGGCAAGAAGATTAAACAGTAAAAATGAAAGGTGTCATAAGGGGGCGTGTGGCACCCTTCAATCTTAATCTTCTTTGCCTCTTTACTTCCTGCTCCCCCCACACCTGAGTCCTGATCTTGTCAATGGCAATAGCGCCAACAGGAACTGGTGAATCCCTGGTGAACCATCTGGCAACTTGCTCCAAGGCGGGCACGTTCAGTGACAGCGCTTTGACACTGGGGATCCCGATGGTTTGGGGAGAGGGCCACTTCGTGACCTTGCCTGTCATCCTCATTGTGTTACGGACGCTAGTGGTGCTTTCCAGCATCTCAGCCAAGTGTGGATTAAAGATATCACCCATGGTTGCCCACCAGCAGCTGGCTAGAGGAAACTAGAGGTGTGTTTGTGACTTCCTCGAACCAAACAGCGCTGTCATTTTGAGATTTCCAACGCCTGGTCCTTGAAGATGTTTCCCCTAAGAGGTAAAGAAAATGTTGAGATAGGCAAACGTCTGCCCAAGTGAAGCTACCCAACACCAGCTCCCTCAGGCGGTCTTCCAAGCCTCATCGCTCTTTCTCTTTGCAGCAGGCGGCAACCTGGCGGCCAGTGTAGATGAGGCCCTCATCCATTCCAAGTGGGAGGGGTTATAATTCCACTTGGGAAGGAGTTAAGCATGCCAAGAAGCAAGAGGAGACACTTATTGTCAAAGATGGATGAAAGTGGAACCACATAAATCCCCTGAACGGGCGAGTACCGAAAGAGCGAGCCTTCCCATCGTGGCATCCGCTGGCTGAGGCCATTGTGGGACCTCCACAGTTGCAGCAGCGTTGGAAAAAAATCTTGGGGTGGAAGGCTGTGACTGAAGAGTCATAGGTGGTGTATGGTGATGAAAAGAGTTGGTCAGAAACATAAACAACAAACATCTCAACTTCCCTGTTGCAACAGGCCCGGCCTCAAACAAAAGGGCATTGGGCTCTGGGTTTGAGCCAGGATCAGCTTGGAATATTTCCCCTGGGATGTGATAATGGCCCATGTCTAGCCTCAGCCCCTGCCAGATGCCAAAATTCCAAAAATAAGAGACATAAATTATTGCAGTTTGGTTGAAGAACTATGTCCTTGGTGAAACAGCAGAAATTTTGCACTACTAGGATGTTGCAGGTATAAATAAACCATTGTTAATCAGGTTGCAAGTCAACCTAGCTATCACCAATCAGTTTTATACTATATCAATCCTGCTAAATCCATATGTTTCTTCATCAAATCATATTAAATCACATTTTTTCCAATATAGTTTTTTTCATTAAATCACCATACATCACAATTGTTCCTATGGTTTTCATGAAACCCGGATTTTTTTCCCATGGTTTTCCCAGAGTACCTCCAGTGTACCAAGGCCCGGGCAAAAGGTGCGCTTGCGCGCCCTGGCGCTGAATGCCGCAGACCTGCGCCCGCTGGCGCGGAATCTGAGCTTCGAGGCCCGCAGCCGGCTGAGAATCGCTGGCCTTCGATCCGGAGTTACCCTCTGGTTATGTCAAAATAGCTATTGAAAATGGCTATTTATAGTGGATTTTCCCATTAAACATGGTGATTTATAGGATCTTTAGGGAACTTATGGGGATTTATCAGGATTGTAAATCTCAGTTATACCCCAGGCCTTAAATAGTTAATTTTCCAAGGGTCCATGTCACCTCTTGGAAATATAAAATGGAATGATTTATCGGATTTAGGTTTGTCTGAGAATAGGGTATACCCACAAAAAAGCATTTGAATAGGGAAAATGATAGTAGACCATTGGATTTAGAGGTACTCGTACCCTATTTTTAAGACAAACCCATTTACAGGATTTGTAAGAAACTCGATGGGAATTGAACAGGGATTTAAAGGGATTTACAAGAAGTTAAAGGGATTTATTGGAATTTATATAGGGAATTATGGGAATTGATAGTTATTTGTGTGAATTTATCGGAATTTATGCGTCTTTATTGGGATTGTACATGATTATGAGGTAGGTTCAACCAATGGGATATTCATTGTAACACCCAACTATTCTATGGTGATATAATGGATATGTAAAGGGATTATTATGGGATATAGTGGGATTTAGTGGGATATACCCTCCGGTAATCAAACATCGCAAGCTGGGAAATCCCCTATCATTGGGCATTTGAAGGGGAATTCATTGAACTTCAATGGTAGATTTTGCATTGCTGTGCTTGATTAATTAAACAGCAGAAATCAATCGGTGAAGGGTAGTTAGGAAGTGTATTTCAGACGGGAATGGATGGACAATCTCCTTTTGACTTTCATCCATGTTCATCCATTGCAGATCTACAGACCCATTACTGTACCAAGCCATGGTTTCCAAGCGGGTGTTTTGTTTTGTCCTTTTTTTTTCCAGGGCAAATTGAAGTTATTGTTCCAATTCAATGTGGGAGGTTATTTGGCGGATTTTGATCTAAAATGGACAACTAATGGTGTCCTTCTAACATGTTGAAGAGCGCAACATTTGCATTCCAGAAAATCATGATGTTGAGCCATTCTTGCAACGTTACCCTCTGGTAAACTAACAGTTCGCTATTGAAAATGGCCATAGAAATAGTTGATTTTCCCATTAAAAATGGTGATTTTCCATAGTTATGTTAGTTTACCAGAGGGTAATCACAACGTGTGCATCATAGTTTGTCTATCAACCAACCAGTTTTGGCGTTTCACTGTGTCAATTCGTCCCATGGGTGTACCGCCGATCTCAAGACTTGTCCTCGATTTTCGACCCATGCCGATGTAGTTCATGTATTTTTGTTCCCATTTATGAGTACATAAACATCATAAACTTGTGTAGTTTGGATGAATTACATGGCGTTTGAAACATGATATCCTGCTATTCATTGATGTGTATGACATCCTGCTGATGAAACATGATTTTTTTCAGGCCATCCAAGATTTCGCCATGATTTGCGGTGAAAAGTCCACCAGGTGATGAGTCCAGAAGGTTTTAAGCTCATCAAGACCATGAAAGCGACAGTGACTGGACGATGATTTTGTTTCGACCCCCAAAATGTCGATCCATATGGCCATATGGGGATGGGTCAAATCTTTAAGCCTATGTAAAAGTTTAGAAGTTTAGTATTAACCATGTAAGAAATTAGTTACGCAATTTTGACCCATAGCCATGGGCATTGATCTGAAAATATGGTACCGCCATCATTTGATGGTTGGTTAGATCATCACGTCCCCTTTCAAAATAGCCGTTTTTAGGGGGATACAGCATTTTCAGACACACCTATATATATATATATATATGAATGTATATTTCCTGTATGTTTCCAAGAGAAATGTGTTCCTATACAATGCAGACGTCCTCACATGTTCTCCAGCTATTTTTTTTTAGGCACACGGGACACCCCCATTTTCTTGGAAAACCTTGTATGTCTACTTTAGTACTTTACCCCCTGGTTATTTGACATAGCCATGGAAAATTGCTAATTTTGGAT
This sequence comes from Symbiodinium sp. clade C Y103, assembly GCA_003297045.1. Classification (NCBI taxonomy): domain Eukaryota; class Dinophyceae; order Suessiales; family Symbiodiniaceae; genus Cladocopium; species Cladocopium sp. clade C. Next base: position 93,039 of record BGPT01001202.1, on the reverse strand, counting down.
GATTTTCGCATTAAAACCTATGTTAAATAACTATGGGGTAAATCTGTTCCTGCAAATCAACATCGCCGAACCTGCCACATGATATCATCTGGGTAAATTAAGATTGACCCTCACGTCATGACCGAGCCCTGGAATCCTGGGATTCGGATTCGAGGAATCATCCCCAACTTGCATGGCCCAACAGTTCAGGGTGGTGAACTATTGCTATTTACACTGCAATAAAAATATCAACTGATACACTGAGTCATTGACATTATATCATATTATATCTAGTTTCTTTGCGGCTGTTCACAGCAGCCTTTTTCTGGACCCTCACAAACTGTGGGTAAACTTTGAGTGGATGTGTGGCAAACCAATAGTGAACCTCTTTTTGTTGGTGGTTTTGAATATCACCCCAATGGTCAGGATTGGTAAATGGGGCTTGCCACATGGGTTTGTGCAGGCATAAGGTATCCCAAGATCCAGTTGAAAATGATCATCATTCATTTTTGGGTGCATGGCATCCCATTTAAGGAGACATCGGATGCACCTTGTTGGCTATGTGTCCCACTATATCCGTCTATATCCCATTATGTGCCCCATTTCATTTCTTCTCGTTCAAATCTCCATTTCAGCTGCTTAGATGCCCGATTTTGACTAAGCATCCTCGAACTATCACTCCTATCGAAAAACACACAGTAGCCATCAATGGCCCGGATGAATTATAATCGAGGAGACTGTATGCCAAGAGATCAACTAAAATAGCCGTCGTGGCTTCCGCGCTCCAGGCCAGAGTGGCCAGGGGAGGGGCCACAAAGGATGCAAGAGCTGTAGGAAGAAACCAAACAAGAGCTGCCAGACGTCTGGGAAGGCGACATCTTGAAGCAGAGAGGATTCGCTGTCATACCGTTTGGGCCAGGCATTTGTCATGGAAGTACAGTGAGTTCTTGAAGCAGGAGATTGGAAGGCTAGAGGAGGAGCGAGCATGAGATGTCCAGCAATGGTTATTTAACATAGCCATGGAAAACCACCATCTTCAATAGGTAAATCACCATAAATCATCTATAAATGGGCCATCTATACCATGGCTATGTTAAATAACCACAGGGTATATCAGGGTATCTTTTTTGTTTCAACGTTCCAGCTGGAAGGTGAATTGCCCAGATGGCGTTTTCGGATGTTTTCATGCGATAGACGCATCAGAATGATCAGAAGGAGAAGCAAAGAAGGGATAAGATTAGGGAAGGGTCCGCAACAGAAATTGAAACCCCAATTTGAGAGCCAAAGGAAATAATATAAAGCTATTTTGTTTTTGTAAAGAGGCAAGCAGAGAGAGTATTTGCTAACAGGCGGGTCGCACCACTATTGGGGTGAAACCCCACCTAATTGATTTTAGTACTGCCCCAAAATCGGGTGGTTTTATGAATCCTACTTTGACATTATGCGTAAAGAGTTTTGAAACAAAAAATGTTCGTTTTTGGTATCAACCATCCAATTTTAGAGCGACCTAGTTTGGATCCAAGCCTCGCCCCTAAGGATGAATATGGAGTCGCCGAGTTTACCTTTCCTATCGCGCAGGAGCACCGCAAGTGCCTGTTGAGTTGGGTCTTGAACCCGTTGAAAATTCGTTCATTTCCTGTTCTAACCAGAACAAATGACTAGCTCATGGGGTTTTAGTGGTTAATAAACCACCAGTAAAGAAGAGGATATCAGTCACCAATAATCAACAAACGTGGAGATATGTGGAGATCACTTGCTACAAAGAAGTTCTTTTTTGTCGATTCATAGTTGTAAATAGCGGTTTTACATAAACAACATATACTATATAATTATAATAGCAACTTCAACAAGACATTGGGGCTCAATGATTTCCGTTTGGGAGGGTTAAACCAGCAACCAGATCTGTTGAGTTTGGTCTCCATCAATTTGGATGATGTTGAGCAACATCAAACGACCACTACCCATCAAGGATGTTGAAGATTGCGAAACAGGCCAATTTCATTTGAAGGCCTTAAAGAACAAATGCGGGCCTTAATACATACCCGCTGGTACTCAAACGTGACAATGGAGAATCCCATTACTAGATTATTTTCCCACCAAAACCTTCATTTACAGGGGATTTCCCAGCTTGCCTCGTTTGATGACACCGGAAGGTATGTATCCAATTTATCACATTCAAATGACTCTCGAATCTCCTAAGGTCCTAAGACATGGTGAGACATGTTCACTTTTGTTGGTTGGTGGTTTTAAAGATGTTGGACAATTTTCGCCAGTTTTCAAAAATCATTGTTTTTTTTCTACCGATACCACCGAGTTTCAGAATAGTTCCAATCGGGCGAAGACCGTGTCAGACAACAGGGCTGCGAGTCAGACAACCTGAGTCAGACAACAGGAAGGCGCGAGTCAGACAACAGGAAGGCGCGAGTCAGATAATTAACCAGGAAGGCGCGAGTCAGACAAGCCGGTCGCGAGTCAGACAACCAGATCGCGAGTCAGACAACCAGATCGTGAGTCAGACAACCAGGAAATGAGAAGGAAACAGAGTTAAGGAGAGGAAATGACAAGACATGAAAGGAAACAGAAGGACTTGAAGGAGAAGACAGGAAAATCAGGAAACGAAGGTAGACGAAAAGAAGCGAGAGGAGAGAAATGAGAGGCAACAGCGGGAAGAAATGAAAGGCAATGAGAGGACAGAAACTCACTGACTAGTTTACGCAGTTTATAGATAAGAGGAAACAGAAATGGCAACTTAACATGCCTTCAAAAAAGCGATAAAATGGTCACGTTCTTGCTTTTTGAGTACCTCCTGTGGGATAAAAGGACAGCCATCGCCGGAGTCAGAGAATTTTCCCGGCAAGAGACCCCAAACAGTGTGGGCGTGTGAGGATAATGTATGAGAATGTATGATAATGCATGACAATGTATTAAAATTTTGAGAATGATGATGATGATGATGATGATGATGATGATGATGATGATGATCAAGATGAAGATGAAGATGTTATCTTTCAGATGTCTCTTGGCAAAATCTCTATATGAGACCTCTGTAGAAGCTTTCAAAACAGCTCTCTTGGGAATATCTATGCAAGAGACCTCTTGGCAAGATCCCTGCAATAGAGATCTATGCAATGTCTCTGTACAGAATCTCCAAAAGAGGTGTCTTGGCAAGACCTCTGTACAGGATCTCTCTCCAAGAAAGCTTTCGGCAAGAATTTGCGAAATCGCAATGTCACACCAGTTTTTGACTTTTGACATTCATTTCCTGCGAAAGAGTTTCAGCTCAAGTTGCAAAATCGCAATTTTACATCAGTTTTTGAAGTTCGACCTCCATTTCGTGGGAAAAGGTTGCATCTGAAGTTGCAAAATCACAATTTCACATTAGTTTTTGAGGTTCGACTTCCATTTCGTAAGAAAAGGGTGTATCTGAAGTTTCAGAAAATGCGCAAGGCGCCACAGCGAGAGTGATCACATGTTAGATTGTTATAAAAAATTGCGCGCCACGAAAAACGAAAGACAACGTTTTACCAGGTCTCAGCCTTTTGTCGAGGTCTACGAAGTCCTGCGCCTGCCGCTAAAAATGAGTCCGAGGTCATCGAAGTATTGCACCTGCCACGCGAAATCATCATCATGTCCAAAATCAGAATGGACGACAGTTTCACAAAACGCAACCTTCGACCCTTGAAAAACGTCGTTCAAGTTCACCGAGTATTGTGCCTGCCACGAAAAATGATTTCCCATTTTGAGCCACACCTGCTAACGTTTTAGCAACGTGCAGAATGTCCCGCGCTTGCCACGCGGATTGAAAAGTGCAATTTGACCTGCGCATGCCTCACAAAACGACGTTTCAGACTTCCAAATATCCCGGATGTCTCACGCCTGCCACACGAAATGAACATGGATCACAAAACGAGTGCAACACGCCGGTAAAACGACACTTTTCGACATGACCACCGTCGCGGCGCATCTCCGTGCAAGCCTGCGCGGTGGAAACGCACATGGACATCTCAGAAGGGAACTTTCACACGAGAATTTACAGGAAAAATTGACACGTTATAATCTGGGCCCCCACCCGCGCCGGCAACTTTGTGCGAGCCTGCGCTGTCCAAACGAAACGACGATACACTTTTTGCGGAAATTTAGAGGAAAAATGGCGACCCACCTCGGCCACACCAGGCCTTTACCACTACCGTAAGAACCCTTGAGTGTGGACACATTGCTTGGGGAAAAAAGGAAATTGAAGTCTAGTTATCGTGTAAGTCAACAACCAGATTGCTAAGCGCTTGGTGCATTGGTGCATTAGGCTGCTAACGGCTGCTAACAAGTGATGAATTTTGCCTTTTTTTGACGTTCGGCGAAGAATAATCTACATTGTTTATTGCCTCTTTTGCCCTTTATCTATGGCGTTTGACATTCAAAGCTGTCAAAGAGGCCTATCGGAGTTTCGAAATATTGATAGTTGTCGGGCTACACACTGCATCATGTTGCCACAAGTGAGATTATTCTCAGAGATCGAAGATTTTCAGTGTCACAGCAACACAACCTTGAAACATTATGTTTGGTAATTCATGTTGACTGTGATTTTACAATCTACTGATCATGACCTTACGTGGACTTAACTCAGGCCTTGAATTGGCAGGTTGGATTGGACACGTGCTTTCATCGCATTTCTTTCTTCCTTTTTGTGCCGGCTGCGCGAATGGATGTTGATTCCAGCGCTCCGAAGCTGACTGCTGATTTCTTGAAGCGTAAAGAGACGGAGGACCAGTCAACGCGGATGCCAGACTCGACCCAAGATGCTGCTGATTCGGATTGTGCTTCGGGCCCTTCAGAGCTTGAGACGCGATCTCCGGAGATCTCCAAAGATCCATAAAGATCCCAAAGATCTTGTTCCAACTCCTCAGGAGAAGGATCTATTTCTACCACATCTTCTCAAGGACATCCAAGAGCAAGCAACGTGGCGTGAATTGCGATGGGATGACCGATGATGAAGCCAGGGCGGCCATCGAAAGGGTCCACAAAGAAGAGAGAGACATGGCTGCTGCCAGGTCTCAAATTATCCAATGACACCAACAAATTTCACAAAACACGTATGATCGTCCCATATTCAAGCAGGGTGTTGCACAAATGTTCAATCATATTTTTTGGATGATGGTCTCAATGGATTTTCCCATGATTTTCTGGGAGTTTCCGGTTTCAATTTTCCCTTCAACCAATCCATTTATGATCCTCGACTTGCAAAACCCTTGGTTCAACTGCAGGAGCCGTTGCTTGGGCGACACTTGGCACAAGTGGCCGTTCCCGGGGCTGGTGCAGGCCCGGGTGACACGGGGATGGAGATGTCTACAGGGTGGTACCCCCTCATTTATAATATGGTTATGAACCATGGTAACTATAGTTCGCTATATCTACCATAAACCCGAACGTGAATTTTTTAGTTCTGTTCACCACCTCGATTTCAGCTCACTGGGGCACCACCTTGTACTAATTGTAAATATAAATCAATACCTAGATCCTCGTTGGAGGATTTTTTTGCTAAAAGATGCTAAAAGTATCCTTTTCCGTGATGCAGGGTAGTTTCGAATTTGCGGCATGTTTGAATTTTTGCTGCGGCGTTGTTTTGTTGTTTCAAAACAAAACAATGCAAGGGGCTGGTGCACTTGGTTTCAACACTTTTGTTGTTTCTGCACGTCGTCCTAGTCAGCAACTTTGACTTATTTTTCCCAATGCAAGCTGGTAGTACTTCGGACGAACCCGACCGAAAGTTGTGCCTCTTACATATATATAATTTGTTCCGATTTTTTTTCGGGAATATAATATTGTACATGTTTTGAATTTTGTTGAGTGTCACTTCAGTGTGAAACAGCCTCGAAACCTCCGAAAAAACCATGGAAAACCTTGGGCCTGCTGGAAAAAATGGAGGGAACCAGGATTTGTATGGTTTTGCTGCTTTATATTCGTGGATGCTGGTGGTATGGGCATCAACATGCGAACACTGGAAGTCAGTTTGAATCCTTGGGATCGAAGTGGTGCTATTGTTTCTCCATTTTACTCAAGACGAACCCATGAAGGGAATGGATTTTCTATGGCCGGTCCAGAAAATTCGCTACCCACAAAGTCTGGATGTGCTGAAGGTTTGATCCCATCAGGGTTACATTTCCAGATAGAAGTGGATATTGGACAAACCCCATAGTTCTAGGAGCAACTTATGGAGCTTTACCGCCACTGCACCCCCCACGTCGTTGATCCCACCGGGGATTCCTGGGATGACCATGCCACAGTCACCATGATTTTTTGGGTCATTTTTACAATAGACATCGTAGAGATGTAGCCTTTTTTAACGGAATTTGACCACATGAATGAACTTCGGGTTGACAAACCTCTCATAAAATTGATGAATTGAGATGGTTTACTACTAATTTACTGACATGACATTACACCAACAATCAACCCCAAATAGGGATGGTTTATGGCATTGGGCTTATAACTGGCCAGGCGCATCAGCTCAGGCGCGGATTTCTGATGCTGAGGGCCCCGCACGATTTGGGTCATTACGCGCGTGAATCAATGGCAGTCTCATTGGGGAGAATCTGAATTTTGATTGTCAAAGAATTTATGTCATGAAATTTTGTCGTAGAATCAATTCAGATAAATGGTAGTAGGAAAACTATTTATAAACTGATTAACCATTTGATTGTGGGGTGATAAATGGCTATGTTAAAAAAATAGTTTGAACGACCCCATGTCTACTCGGATAGTCTTGGATAGATGGGATTAGAATTTGTCAACCTTCTGGGAACCCTGGATGTTTGTAAGTCTCTAGAATATACTCCGATGTTATGGGTTTGTCTGAAAATAGGGTACCCCAAAGTCCAATTTTGGAGGATATAATACCCCATTTTCAGACACACCCATATGTTCTGTCTACCTTTGAGGAATCCAGCACCCCAGATTGTTGTGCAAGGGTTAGATGACGAAGAAATGACACTGCAGTAGTTTCAGAATTGCATCCCAAAAACACACAGAATCTTTGTACGCAGAAATCCTTGCAGAAGTTGGGTGCCCAAATTTTGTGTTGGACAGGTTCATTTTCTCTTCCGTTCCACTCCACAGGTTCTCCGACGCCCCCTAAACACGAGGAATGTATGCCTATGACGAAGCCTGTGTAGCCCTCGGCAAGAGAATCAATCCAAACAGAAGATTGGTACATCACTGTGGAACATTTCAAACAGATATAGACATAGAATAGATGTTAAATTTCTGGCTGTAAAAAAAAGAACATACAGATGGTTCCAATTTGTGTTTCCGTTCTTTTTTTATACACTTTGGAGGATTTACATAGGTCATTAGGGCCCGGGGTGGGAGGCATCGCCCCAAAGAGGGATCACCCACAGATACCCACAGGTTTTTGCACAATTTGAATTTCAGGATACACAGCGATCGGGTGTCTTGAGCCAAACTCCTTGGCTCGAATGAAATGATTTCCAGCTGTGATTTTTGACTTCTGTTGTAGACATTCCAGTCTTCTACACCCACGGAATGTCTTGTCAATGCCTTGAAACTAATGCAACACAACTTACTCTCATGCAACAATGATGGTTCGCAAATGGAACAATTCCCAAAGGAGTGTTTCTAATTGTGTTTTTAAAAATGGTCTTTCTTTAGCGTTGTGTCAGGAGTTCAAATCCCAAAAGGACTGCAAATTAACATAGCTGTGGAAAAAAACACCATGAAAGTAGATCATTTTCCTAGGGAAACCATCAGTTTTCCACATCTATGTAAACTTTTACCCTAGGGTACTCCAGGGTACCTGGAAGGCTTGGAGATAATGTCATTGACCATCATTGACCGGGTCAACCCACTGGATGCATAGTTTGGATTAGTTTGGCACTTTATTTTTTGGAACTACCCTCTGGTTTTTTTAACATAGCCATGGAAAATCCCCTATAAATGGAGGTGTTAATGGGAAAATCATCCAAAATTAGCAATTTTCCATGCCTATGTTAAATAACCAGAGGGAAATGTCTATACCAAGCAGCTAAAAATAAGAACACACAGCGGTGCTAAGATTCGCCCTGACGCGAATCTTCCCAGGAACTTCTCCCCGGGGTGCTTTTCAGCCTCAATGAGGGGTCCCCCTGAAGCTTTCACATCCTAAGTGCAACTCTATTTTGAAAGGAGTTTCTTTGCATGGCAATTTCCCCATTAAAGGTGATGGCCATGGTCATGTCCCCATAGGACTTAGTGTTCCGAGGCCAAGGGATCCATTTGTCTTCCTGTTGTAGCTGACCTGCTGGCACACACGACAAAAGTCTTGTAGATCTCTACAGCATGAAGTTCAAGCTTCGAAGCTACTTGCTGCTCTTGATGAAAACCAACTCTGGCCCCTGGTGGTGCACTTGCCCCCAGCGCAAGTGCCCCACGGCGGAATGGGACACTCGCTGCGGCTCTGTTGTCATCATCATCTCATTTCACCTTAGTAAGGGGAAACTGGCATCATGGCATCACCGTTGGTTGGGCTATGGTGTCGGTGGGTTTGGGTTAGAACCCCAGAGTGCCCGCCGTGAATGCGGAAGAAATCGAGACGCCAGACGTGTGGGTGCGGCACACCACATGGCACCGCCGGCAAAGGCCAAGCCCCCGCCGACAGAGCAGGTGATGTAAGTTGACCATGACACATATATGATATATGGCATCATATGGCCCGTTTTTTGGGGTTTCAACATGTTTCAACTGCTCAACAGGCACCTTTCAGTGTGGAGGAGTACGTCTTGCCGCGATTCGAAGTGTGTCTCGCATGCCAAAGGGTCGTGGGGTGTGTTTTTGGGCGCCGCAAGGCCATGGCAGCAGTTGCATCACAACCCAGGGTAACCTCAGTGGAGGAATGGTAGCTTCATGGGTGATATGGTGATGTTATTGCCATGACTGGGAGGGATCTGTTATGATGACGCAGCTAAAGCAAAAGCTGCAGAGTTTTTACAGAGATTCTACGTTTTAGACATGGGAATGGAATGCAAGCCGAAGAAGTGACCGACATAAATCTTCGCAATGGTTTAAGACGGCTGCAATATGTCACAAGTCACCATCAATCCGCATCTTGAGGCGAGGTTGAACAGTTAAGAGCTCTCACATCTTTCATAATTTCCAGTTGTTTGAGCAATCACCCGCTGCATGGAAGGTGATCCCCCATAAACTGGTTCGTTGTATCAACCATAAACCCAACAGCTAACCATAGGTAACCAAATTATTTGCACCAAGATCTCACTAGCGAGGACCCAGGGGGGCCCCACCTTGTACTGGCATGGCTAAAGGACAATTCTGGGCCATTGATACCTGTACTACTGTGTCCATGTTCACGAAAACCTAAAATCTTTAGGGAATGCCTAGAGATGTAAATCCTAGTTTTGGGGTTGAACATGGATCTGGAGTAGGAACCCTGGTATGTATTTCCGCAATTAGCCAAGTATTGAATGTTGACGCAAGGATTATTATAGCCATTTTCTGCAATACTATCTACATGTCAGTTATTCCAAGCAAAATATGGTGTTTTATTTTCATCCTAGATTGTAATGGTACACGCCGATCAACTGAAATGCAACGATAGTGTAATTGAATGTCACTCTCATAACCATGCCTCTAATGAAGCCTCTTTGCTCCATGAAATACCAAATGGACCCGTCCAGGAAAAGAGGGTTGGAAAAGCCTCAACATCCTGTTCAACATGGCCGTGGGAATGGTCCCATCTTCCGTTTGGGGACTCTGTTTAAAGGTTTTCCTCCAATGAAAAACATGTCCAACCCACTTCAAACAAAACATACAATAAAGAGAAACACATCATTTGAACTATATTTGAACAAAACACTTGCTACATGTTCCCACTTTGCAATATGAATAATATATATATATATATATTATAGATGTTCCCATTAAAGCTCTAAAAACCTCCATTTATAGATGATTGTCCCGTATTCTGCCATGGTTTTCCCAGGTCTCTGACGTTAGACCAATCGCACCTCATGGTGGGGTCCTCCACGCCTGCGACGCAACGGGTCACGGGCAAGGTGGGGGTGGTTGGGGCCTGGGGCCTGGGATTTTTATGGTGATTTTGTTGGGTTTAATGATGACTTGGATTTGATGGTGACTTTATGGGATTTAATGGGAATTGATAAGAACTTCTTGAAAAGAACATTTAATGTGATTTTCATGGGTTTTTGTGGGATTTTATGGGTTAAAATGGTGATTTACTAGGATTTAATGATGGTTTAATGGGATTTAATAGGGATTCAATGGTGATTGAAAGGTTTTTACTAAGATTAGAAGATTGAATTCAAAGTGTTCAAATTTGGACAATTTCATGCTTGGAAAATTCAAAGAAAGGGCCAGTTGATTGGAATAGCTTACCTTTTGCTTTCCATCCACAATTTTTGAAATTGGAGTATCATGCTAATTAGGTATGGGTTGAAACCAGTTTCTATACCACGTTATCATATTGAAGCAATGCGAAACTGAGGAATGCGTCAACAAACAGAAAATGTCAGTTCTTTGGTTGTTCTATGTGGGTTTTTGTCCCACGCTTGGAACTTGACATTTTGGTTGCCCATTTAAGCGTGAAGTCCAGTCTCAAGGGTTTGGCTCATGAGATGAACTATAATCAGGGTAGATTTTGGATGTCCACTTGTGCCGAAAAGACTAAAGTATGATTTCGTTCTACATTTTGACTAAACCATGCGCCAGCTACGGCTCAAATGATTCAGCCCCCAAACTGGATTTGAGTTGATGATCATGACTAGCCTTGTGGCCATTGCTTGCACCCAGCTGCGTTCTAGACATTAGCTGGCTGAAGTTGGTTGATTTGGGTTCCCATATGGAATTTTCACAATCCCCATTAAACCAGGCAGTACAACATATATATATATATGTATATATATATATATAGTACAACCATGTACAACCTCACTTCTAACCATCAATCGATCACCAGTGTTTTGTACAGGGTGGTGCCCCCCGGTTACAAGTTGATGTCTAAAACCCAGTCTACCATAGACCAGTACTTCGTTCGATATATTATCCCCCATAAAACTTCCAATCATTAGCCTATAAACCAAGTTGCCCAACAAACTGCGGCACCGCCTTCTGGCATCATAACCCCATGTCTGGAATAATAACCCTATAGGAATAACATGAAAAAACCATTCAAATCCCTGGTATTTCGAAGGCTTTCAACTGTCGAAACCTTACTCAACCCATTGCGACCACCTGCAGGTCTTTGCCAACTTCACCTTTGGTGAACCGCTGCGCGGCGCGAAGTGCAGCGTGGTCCTTTGGTCTCCTTTGATGCCCTGGGAAGCCACGACGTCCAGAGAGGCGGGACGTTGTTTATTGGGGCAGCTGGAGGTAATGGGGTCCGTGGCGCCAGTTCCATTGGGATGATGAGCCACACAGTGGAAACCTTAGAAACCCATCTTTTGTATGCTTTTTAAGATAATATATAATCTTATAAAATGTTGTATATATATATTATACATTACATATATGGATATATATGGGGCTATTATTCCATAAATGGAGCGATTTCACTGACTTATCACTGGTATTTCGGGCCATAGCTGCAATGATGTTCAATGAGTGTCATGAAAACTTCCCACTTGCTTACAATTACCACTTTTTCGCAGTCTTGAACCCCCTGGTGGTTTCTTAGGAGATTGCTGTATAAATTTTCGTTGTTACTAGTAACAAAAACACGCGCCAAAACATGTAATTGTTTGCTGGATATCCGAGATCAGCCTTTCTTAAGGGATTTCAATCACCGTGGATGATTCCGCTTTGGTAGAACGGTTGAAAACCACCATTGTCCGTAGGTAAAACATCGAAATCCAGTGTCTCTTCAGTGTCTTCAGGCGCCCAGTGGTGGTGGCACTGAACACAAAGCTTTGACCAGCTTGACTGGCCTTGAGTTCCTGGACGGCAGGAGAGGTCTGTATTGATGTTGTTCGAGAATCTTGGGATAAAATGAAGGTGGATGAAGTGGACAAACCATATTTCATGTTTTTTTAAGTTTTTTCTTTGCAACGGTTTCCATATTGATCTTTCTGATCCATCTAAGTGGATAAACAATATGCTAGTTTTTGATCAATCCAGTTCACAAACCAAATGATTCCTGTCGATCCATGTGCACCTTTCTATTGGTGGATTTGTTTCGAATTCAGGTGCTTCAGCCGAGCAAAAAAAATCCAGAAAATCCGGGGGGTTTGTCTGAAAATAAGGTGCCTCAAAATCCAATGGATAATGACCATTTTCCCTATTAGAACAGCCAATGGAGGGGTTATACCCCATTTTCAGACACGACCACTTCAAGGCTTCTGAACAAAAGCAAAAAATTGCCCAGTCCACATTTTTTTTTTAGTAGTTATATAGGGGTATTCATACTTTTACGTAGAACCCCACTTCCAACCCCGCGGATATGTATAGAAATATGTGCATATATGTGCATACACTTACACTGCACATACATTAAATTTAATGCACACATACACATTTCAATTTTTGTGTCATTTAAGTTATACATGTGATTTCATACTCTTTGGTTACATCACTAAAGAAAAAACTTCATAACCATGACATACCATACCCTCCTCTAAACTAGAGCATAAACTAACACAGATGTGGAAAACCCACCATTTGTAGATCATGTTGCGAACGATTTCCCAATGGGTTTTTAACATTCATGTAAACGTTGACCCCCAGGGTATTTGTTTGAAAGGTGGATAGGCTAGACATCCATAGAGGGTGAGGCCAAAGGATAGCTAACTTGGTTTACAAGTTGCTAAACTATTGGTTGATTAGGGGAATATAATTGACTACATACATGGAGTTTACAAACCAGCAAACATCACTGGGAGGCCTCACCCAGCAGATTTGCTTTCCTGGCCCAAGGCTGGATGACACTGGCACCGCCACCTTTACAGCCGATGTCTCTAGCGACATGATGCAGCTCGGCGGGGGAGACGGTTTCTCCCACTGTGATCCCATAAAATTTACAGTGTTTCATAGCTACCTTTCATGGTTTCCAACTGGTGCAGGATTTCGCAACCATCCACAGTATCATTGGGACCCCAATGGATAGCCAAGTTGGTGAAGATAACTTCAATAATTATCGTTTAAGGTACTTATAACTATACTATTAATGGGGTTTATAAACCAACTTAGAAGCCTCCTGTTGATAGATTCCTATAAGAATCTATAAGATGATTAGTTCAGCTGGATAGATGGCATATGGATGGGAAGGTTGAAGGTATTTGAGCCATTCTCAAAATAGCAAGTTTCATGGGATTTTAGTCGCCCTTACTGCGCATTTGTTGGGAGATGTTTGGTTTTTATACTATCAAAGATAGCGGGATATTGTTGAGACATGATGGTTGATTGGTTAAAGTAGGAGATCAACTAGTACCAGGTTTGATGGGGATGATTCCAACATACACTATAAACATCAGAAAACCTTGGTTTTGTGTACTAACCAACCAGTATCATTCCATTTGATAGGGGCATTTTTCATGGCTCAAACGTGAGATTGCAGCCACTAATTTCACGTGGATTAAAATGGGAGTTTCTTAAAATTAGGATCCCAAAAACTATTGCTACGCCAGGGCTTAAAGTGGGAGATCCCAAAACCTATGGGTTTCAATACTAAAATGCTCCAATTTTGGATGATTTTTGGGTACCACCATTTTTTCGGAAACTTCGCTTTTGCGGACAAGATTTATTGTATTAGTTCCTGCAGATCACCAAGTACCAGATCCAGATATGGAATTGCAGCGAGTAGATGAGCAACATGGTCACAATCGGCTGGTTGCAAAGGAGCTATGGATATCCATATTCCCTATCAGTTGGATAGCTCAGGAGCTACGCATTGAGTTTCCCAACCACTAGTTTCATAAATTATCATGATATCCCCCATAAATACTGTTCTTATATCCCTTGTAAACCATAGAATTCACCAATTTTTATTTGCCTCAAGTGGGCTCTTGTTTGGAGACCTCATCTAACATGATCTAACAGTAGGGTGAAGCATTCGGATGAGACCCGATGCATCCCAGGTAGAAACTGCTGGCCATAAGCTGTGTAGACACAGGGGGACACGATCTCCAATAAATATCGTAGTTCTTGTGGGCCCCATATCCATGATATCACCATGATATTGTTGGTTAAATCACCAATTAATTATAGACATTACCCTCTGATAAACTACCATAACTATGGAAAATCATTTTTTTTATGGGAAAATCACTATTTCTATGGGCATTTTCAATAGCAAACTGTTAGTCATTACCAGAGGGTACGTCCCATGATATCCCGCCATATCCAATAAAGCCATCTCCTATTACTATCCTATTCTAGGTTGATCATATATCCCCGCGACAAAAACCAACTTTGATGTTTGAACATAGTGAAGCCGTGGCCCATGAAAATAAATGATTTATGACTATTGAAAATGGTGATGTTCCATAGCTACATTGTTGTGGTTATATCGCCCATTATGCCCTCTGGTAGGCACACGGCTAGCTGTATCACCATTTAGAATGAATACAATGGATTATTTGATTATAAGATATATACACCCTACTCTACTGTACTATACATTACTATACTGACTATACTGTGGATGGTTGCAAAATCCTGCACCAGTTGCAAACTATGAAAGGTAACTATGAAACACTGGTAAATCATAGGATTCTAAGGGACATTTGCCCATGTACCAACTGGTGCAGAGTTTCGAAACCATCCACAGTACCTGTGATGCAATGAGCCTTGAGGAATGCCGGAGGCGCCATTATGGTGGAGGCAACCGCCTCTTGGCGTCAGGTCGGGCCGGAGAAGCAAAAGAACATAGGAAAAATGCTGATGTAACTCAGAACAGAACTGGATGTCTTGGGTTTTTTTTCAAATATATAGCTGATTTTGTGATTGGGAGATATTGAAGCAAAGAACTTGCTTAACTATGGTCTACGGTGTTTTGGCCGATGAAGTCAAGACGGACCTGCTGAAGCCTTGAAGAATTCCCAAAAAAATTGGAGCCGATCCAAGAGCAAAAAGTAGAGCTGGAGCGACGAGCTCCACCAAGTTGACTCTCGACATGTGCATAGTTTCCCCTCCTAAGGCTAGCTGAGGGAGGGTTGGAGCTCCGCGTTTGGAACTTGCATTTGACTGCGAGCCACAAGAAGTGAAGACAGCGGAGTGGAAGTCCATGCAAGTTCCTAAAATAGGGGTACCCCCAAATCATCCATTTTAATAGGATTTTCCATTATAAACCATCCATTTTTGGGTACCCCCATTTTAGGAAACCTCCATTTAATGTTATTTATAGTTCCAATAACTTGGCTTCAAAGTAGATATATCTATATTTAACGGAGGTTCTAAACCAACTTATCACTTGGGGGTCACCACCCTGTGTGTTCTTGGAGACCTTCAGCCCGCAGTTTCTCGCACAGACCGCCCTTTGTAGGATTGGGGGCTCCTCTGATAAGAATGCTATGGGGATGTAGTATTAGATTTTGTTCATTTGGGGCCGCAACGATGGTATTCAACTTAGGGAGAAGGGATTGCATCCCACACCAAATTTGATATCCTGATCCTTAATGGGCATTATGTAGCAGAATATCAAGGTTTTAGCAACAGTACACAGTTTACAGTGTGATATACGGGGATAAACCATAAAACATTGGTTTGTCGCAAAACTGGTGATGCCCCCACAATTGCCGGTTCAATCCAGAAAATGATGTTCTCAACCGGGGGATTTATGGATTTGGCGTTTGATTGAGACAATTTGTTTGTCTATTTTTTTTTCCCCTATCAATGGATTTCACCTTGCCATTTTAGATTACTGTACAAGAAGGCAAATCGGAACCAAGTGTTGTTGATGCCGTTCCGACATGTTGCCATTGATATTGGCAATATTGGTATATTCTTCTGAATATAATAGGGATATTGTTGCTGCATATCCAAATTAATCATTGCTTCTTACATCATAGCCACAAACATCGGTTTTCTCACGAAAAGTGAGTGTAATTCCAACGAACATATTCATGGAGCCCGCACTCCCATGAAATCTCAGAGCAAGCCCGCAAGAAACACGAGTACCCTATGGTAATTTGAAATTGCTAATGAAAGTCGCCCATTTATTGATTTTTACCAATTAAAACATGTGATTTTCCATAGCTGTGCTGAATTGCTAGGGGGGAATCGGGTGGGAAGTTTTGGTTCTATGTCCCATCTTTACTTGCATGTGCATCTCAGCTAGTACGTCGGCTCCTGAGCGTTTCAGAACCATGACTACCCAGTTGTAAGTCAGCATGCGACACACCTTCAAAATGTGCACTTGTCTGAAAATAGGGCACATTCTGCGATAGTCATGGTCTATTAACTATCAATTCTCCCTATTGCCTATTCAACTTGCCCTTTCAGTTGCATGTCCAATCTTCAGACCGAGCCGCCAGAAAATCAAAAGATACGAGGTGGCGCCCCCCCAGTTCTGTTTGTGGGTGTTTAAACTCCATTTCAAACCCAACAGTTTATTAGTTATAAATCAACTTAGACAACTACTTGCGATTGCAGTTAGAGTTATAAGTGGCTATATAACACTATATAACATACTTACAGGGGTTACAACCCAACTTTTGGAGGTTATTGCCATAGTTATACCCATAAAAATCCCTCCAACTGCACCTTCCAGAATGATATTACTATATATATATATGTATGTATATATATATATATCACTATACTCCCATTACCTACACTCCCATGAAATCCTGATGGTTTTCCTATTACATTTGCATGAAATCCAGGGCTTCCCTCAGCTGAGGTGGTGTATGGGCCCACAGGAGAAAGGCAGAGCGGCACGCAGCAGCTTCCAGCCGCTAGGTGGCAATTCAGGGCACGAGCGCTGCATTCGACGACCTGGAGGGTTGAAGAAATTATCTCTTAGTTGGGGAACATAACCTATCAATGTGGGGCCCCCCAGTTACAAGTTGTCTTACAACCCCATCTAACTATAGTTGTAACTACCATAAACCCCAGTTATTGGAGTTATAACCCAACTTAGCTATCAAGGGGGCCCCACATTGTATATATATATAATAATATATATATATTATATTATCTATTATATATATATATATTATAATATATATATATATATATATCAGGACACCCTTAACGTTCTGTAAAACAGGGGTATGTGACATCCTGTAAATTACCAGTGGGACATGTGTACCCAAAAATGCTGTAAAAAAAAAAAGTCACAAATTAATTAAGAAACATGTGTGGGGGGGGTGAACATAAAAAATTACAGACCAATTATGGTCAATATTGTCTCAGGTCTGAACAGGCCTGAAAGAAGAGATAGCTAATGCCAACATACCACATCATGGCTCAGAAGTCATGAAATTTGGAAAACGACGTGAAACTAGGGTTTGAATCAATGAATTTGATGCAAGATAGGGATTTAATGAACGGACCAGATGGTTGCACAGTCGAGAGGTGAAAGATTTCACAAGGAGGGCTGTAGCATAGACAAAAAAGTGATAGCAACTAGTCGGCAGACATAGGTTTTCTAGATAGGTTTGACAGACAAGTTTGAGAGAGAAAGGTTTGATGGAGNGCTGTAGCATAGACAAAAAAGTGATAGCAACTAGTCGGCAGACATAGGTTTTCTAGATAGGTTTGACAGACAAGTTTGAGAGAGAAAGGTTTGATGGAGAATAGATTGATAGAGAAAGATTGGACGGAGATAGGTGTGATGGAGATAGGTTTCATGGTGACAAATCTGACGGAGATGAGTTTGATANGGTTTGATGGAGAATAGATTGATAGAGAAAGATTGGACGGAGATAGGTGTGATGGAGATAGGTTTCATGGTGACAAATCTGACGGAGATGAGTTTGATAAAGATAGGTTTGATACGCGCGGCACCAACCTGTCGGAGCACCACATGATGTGGTCGGCTCGCATCGGCTCAGGGGTTTCCTGTTAAAGCTTTCTGGGATGGATCGATGGACAAAGGCCCTTAGCAAAGTTGGTCTGTTGAAGCAGGGGAATGCCTCAACCTGATACTGGGGAAGTTGCCCACTGTTCGCAGGATTGCGTGTGGCGGACCAATCATGAAACTGTATCAACATTGCATTTCATATCACATTGACTTCAAGGAGTGGACGCAAAGACGTGGTCAGACATCGTTTCAGACATTTTCAGACCATTTCAGACCTGCTTCAGTCCTATTCAAGGAATCATGCTGACATCACATATCATCACATTACATCACATAGTCTACTGTGCTGGGCTTGCGTTGTGGGGAAGCAATGGCATGCCCAGCAGCAGAGCCGCAATTTTGCCAAATCGGCCTTTGCAACTTGTATGCATTGGCTGCTTCTACAAAGGCATAGAGAGTGGTTCTGTGCACGTTGCAGTGAAACCCTTTGTTTTTTCCCCCGCCTTCTTGCCAGGTATGCATCCGAGGGGCAAGGCGAAGTTCAACCAGAAGCATTGCGTGTGGGTGTGCCAATGCGTTTCTTGGTAGCAGGATTGAGCCAGGGAAGGCTGATACAAAGATGATCACAGATGATTGTTGTCATTTGTGGTGACATATGGTGACACATGGTTACAGACGGGAAAATCTATGGATATATTGGCCTTTTTGGTAAAAGAAGCAGCCTCCCAGGGCTACATGCGAAACAATTTCAAACTGTATAATTTTTGCTTTCATATCACATTGACCTCAAGGAATGGACGCCGCAGAATGGCCGGCCCAACTATCATGTGGCTATACTGCCTCTCGGCTGCAATTTAAAATTGAAGTATATTGAAGTAATGCAGCATGACACGGATTCCATCCAGCTCTCGAGAAACATTTGAAAAATAATGAAAACCAGGACCACATGGGGAATTTAGGGGATCATTGGCGAAGCCATGCGAAGCCCAATGCACTGAAAGACACTCATCCCAGTGCGGGTGGCTGGTCTTCAGACAGCTTTCCTGCCCAGGTGGGATGGCATATGGGAATGGGATTCCTGCCTGACAAAGAAGCTGAAGAAACTGAAGCAGGACTGACATTTTGGGTACCATCCGGCTTGGCGCTGCAATGGGATCACCGTGGTATATCAAACTGGCACTGCTTTGCTGCTGCAGAAAAAAAACCCTGATTCATTTACATTTCGTTTGAACATGTTTGAACCAATCGTTTTGGTTGTCGCCTTCTTGTTGGATCTCGTGAGTCCAGTGAGGCTAGCGTTCCTTGTGCATTCGGTGGTTTTTGTCTGCATGCAATCTATTTTTTCGAAGATCTTCGAAGTGTAAAGAGCGTGCAATCAGAAGGTGCCAGCGCAGTTTTGCATCATGTTCCGTGGTTGAACATGCACAATAGCATAGCAGAACATGGCGGGCTCACATGCAATGCTGACAGGAGGTCTGATATGGTCTGATGCACGTAAAGTGCCATGAAGTGTCATGAAGATCCATGAGTGGCTGATCATTACCACTAAGGGACCGTGACGTAAAGCTTCATGAAACATCATGAAACCGTGCTCCATGAATCAAGTCCGCGAGAGGCAGGATCTTTGGAATCTCATACATGATCTGGGTTGAAAACGGTTGAATTCTAATGCATCCATGTATATATATATATATATATATATGATTATCATCATATATATCAGCATTTATCATCATATATAACCACATATCATCCTCATATATGATGATATGTGGTTATATGTGGTGTCGGATTTTTCATTACTGGAAAGATAGAAAAGATAGACGAACTTCAGGCCTACAAGGACAGACTGACTTCATGTTATAGATTTTTCGGGTTTCAGACCCCGCTCAGACACGTCTCAGTCATTATTTGTTTTACTCCAAAATATTCCAAATACCACCATTCACAACCAGAATATCTTCATACAATTTCATACTGCATCATCTTACCATGGTCATAGTATGTCATAGTATGTCATAGTAAACTTGGCTAAGAATTGCGCTTTGGAAAGAAGATGTAAGAAGGAATGGGCTTCCATTTCGGGAAAAGTTGACCAGGTGGTCCTTGTGGCCGACCAATCCGTGGGCAAAACAGCGCTGGTGATGTCCGATCCACAGCGATTCCAGTGGGACGGTGGGACCGAAAAAGCCACTAAGTGGGGCCATGGATGATGAGATCCATGGGAAAATGATCCAAAGCTGAACCAAAAATGTACCCTCTGGTGATTTAAGATAACTCTAAAAAATCGAAAAAAAGTCACCATTTTTGATGAGTAGATCATTATCAATCAAGTATCAATGGGCCATTTTCCATAGCTGTGTTAAATAACCAAAGGGTGGTACATATCTCAGACATGTCATATTGGTTCATTATCAAAATATGGCAGACTGTTATTCGGTCCAAGATGTGCATAGTGTTTGGTTTCAAAGCGGAGGCCCTTGCAATCGTGGAGCTAACATTGACCAACCCACAAGGGGACCTGGTCGTCTTGGCCATGTTGATTTTGTTTTATCCCAATATGAACACATACGCAAAGATTATGCCAGCCGGCCGTTGCATTCCCTTTACTCAAATGGAGTTGAACATGGACCATCAGATGCTACACGATATTTTTAGATGTTAACAATTTGTTTTTAAAACATAGGTTTCCTTATATCATATCTATTTAATCATAGATGTTACAAATCGATGTGCCGTGTGCACCCTTCAAGGTAGAGTTTCTTGCCGTGGCATCCATCCCTCCGCCACTTTTTTCTATCTTCTCTGGCGCTGAGGCGTTATTTGAAAGGAACCTTTGATGAGAAGGTTAGGGCTGGAACAGCTGCGGTTATTGATGGGTGAACTACTACAAGATACTACAAGTAGTTCTGGGTAAAACTGTAGATTTAGACGGGAACCGGCCGTGATGCTGAGGGATGAAATACGTCAACGGCTGATCCGTGGAGAGCTTGCTGCTCTTGGCGCGTGTTGCGCAGCATTTCTGCGCGGAGGCTCGACAACACCCTAACCACAGCGCTGCGAAAATACAATCAAAAAACAACAAGAATGACAAGTCATATTATAATATTGTGAGGATGAAACGGAATGACTGGATAGCTGGACCGCGCAGGGTCCGGAATCATATTAGTGCTGGCCAGGCGGAACTACCGATATGCTTTGACAAGTGCGACAAGCTAGCTGCAACCCTAGTCACCTCTGAACTTCTGAGTGGCTGATTGGAACGGTTTACCACATAGCAAACTGGTGAGTATATATTCTAGCTCAGCAAGTAAGTGTCATGTACAGTATTGATTGGGCATCCTTTCTATACCACAAATTTGCACGCGAACCCAACCACAAAAAAACTTAATGTTTTGTTCGCCAAAATGCCAGCATTCAGTTGTGTACAAACACCATGTAAGTATAGATGATGAACGAATCTGAATGATGAAGATGTATTAGATCATATGTTCTGGTTGCAGTCACAATCAGACAATCAGATTCCATCTTTGCCGAGGCCCGGCCCAAAGTGGATTCCTAAGGAACCAACTTCAGCCTGGGGCCTCAGTTCAATTTGGTGCAGTGATGTATGAACTTGCGATGTTGATGGTGTGATAGAGCCAGGTTGGCGCGTGCTGCTCAGGGCTCAAATCCAGGTGGCATCATGTTTTGCACAACTAAGTCCGCAACGTCAAGAGAACCTAGATATTATATTGGTGGGTTTACGTGCATACTACCTTAGTTCCAAAAATTGCCAAATGAAATAAATAATAAGTGGTCACCCACAAGAACAACCACAACAATTCCTTCACTCTCACTCATGAAGCGGCCCCATGAGAGCCCTGCGGTGCTTGCATCTGAGATGACCGGAGATAACCGGAGCACCCGGCCACGTGGCGGCGATGAGAGCCCTGCGGTGGTTGCATCTGAGTCAGCTGAAAGCGAAAGGGCTACTACGGACAATGAACTTGAACTTGACCATGAGGGTGACAACGAGCCTGACAGTGAGGCATTGGAGGCTGTCCAAGCATTCTTACTTCCCGATCCAGAACAGTCTAGCACAGGGAATGATATGGATGTGGCGCCAAATCGACATCATGAAAGTCATGAAAGTGAAGGAAGCAACCAGGAACTTGACCAACTTGACCAAGAGCCGGCACCAGAGCCTCCTGCACAATCTGCCGAGGAACCTGCGACTGAGGAGCCATTGGTTCATGCAGATGCACATGTCTCACCACCTTCTTCAAGCCCTTCCGGCCCTTCCACAGCTGATGCCAATTCAGACTCATCACCCTCACAAGTGATTGAACAATGTCCATGTTGCATGGCGCTTGGCAGGTGTGGATTTTGCGGCAGAGCCATCCGACCTTTGAGGAGAGGTCATGAATATTGAAGGACATCATCAGTTTGCACAGAAATCGTCTGATTCATCATATGCGTGAATCGTGCACAGCAGGGAAAAAAGAGATGTTTGGGATCATTACCTAAGCAGTATGCTATTCACTGCTCCCACAGTAGGATCAAATTGAAAACGGCTTCAATTTGGGAGCCTCCCACCTTGATATCTTGTCAAGTCAACTAGTCAACCAAGTGTGCAAACGTGTCCAATCAAGTCCGTTCTGCCAAGGTGCATGACCATCTTCATTGCATGTTTGGGGTGTGGTACCGCAGCGAGCCACCATTCAACCGAGCAAACATCCTGACTATATATATATACACACACGTGATCACATGATTGATCGTATACATATGTCATACATGTACATGAATAAAGATACATATATTCACAAATATAGATGTACATATAAATATAAATGCTGCAATATAGTTCCAACTATTTGTAGGGGTTGAAATATGTGGTCATATGCATATCGTAGGTTGAATTTGTTATACTATATTGAATACTAGATCAGTGTATCGGACGTGTATTTTAAATCAGCTGGGCGATTTGATGATGATAATCTATAATCTGATAACAAACCAAACCTGAGTTAAATTGGGATGTTTACAGATATTTAAGGACGACGACATTGGATTTAGACAAAGAAAATTCATGTGTGTTTAACTTACCTTGCATACATACTTTTTACATGGAGCATGGAATCTTCAAAACAAAAGCAAACTTGTTTCAGCCCGTTTTGATATTGTTTTCATAAGTAGATGAGGCTCAGGGTATGCCATTACAACTGTTTGATCAGGCTGAAATCCCTTTGAGACTTATCAGAGTGGATGATTTTGACCCAGTTGGAAACTCATCACACAGTCAATTACCACATTCATATTGCAATGAGACAATTTTCAGTGATTTGTAAAAAACCATTTCTTTTTCGCTCCAGATTTCATGGCTGTTTGGACTGTGTGGATTGCAGGTGGATATCGACGATCGTCGGGAAACCCAGCTGCTTGTGTCAGAATTCTTCGCTGACTTTCCAATATCTATTTTACTATATTTTATTGCTAAATGTCCGGAATGCGCATTTGTTGGGAATACAATGGAGGGTAGCAATGAAGATCTATGAAGTTATCCGGAATGACGTCCCAAGATATATTCTTATCAATGGGCTTCCGTTTTGGGAACCACTTTCTGTAGTTTTTTAATCTTGATCCATATGTATGTGTACCAGGTCTGTCAAAGTGACCACCAATAGAGGTCACTTAAGCAAAATATATCAAAAGGTAACTTAACATATCGAAAAGGTCACTTGTTATTCTAAGTGACCCTTTGATATATCAATGGTTTTGATATATGTTGATATATGTTGATATATGTTGATATATGTTGATCTATAACCCAAGGAATTATGATCCTATTGAAGGGGCATGAGGTGAATGGGCTGCTTGGCCCTTGAGGGGGCGATGACAGGCCCAGCTCGCTCTTCCAAGCACCTGCGGCTCAGGTGAAGAACATGAAATGAGAGCAAAGGATGGTGGGAGATCATGGGACACAGGGTATCCCAACCGTCCATTACATATAAACAGGGTATAGGTTTGCCCCAATGACCACATTATGGCCTGATAGTGGTGTTTTCCAAAAACACTTGGTTAATTTTCGTTTACCTTGGCACCATGCCTAATGACGCCATGGAAAAGCCTTTGCCTGAAACTGGGACCAAGTTGAATGAGCTCTCCCCTGAGGGCAGGTGCCTTGTCCTTATGTTTTTGATATGTAACACAACAATTGGCCCCAATTGTAACATATTTTTAACAAGTCAACCCCTCCTACATCCTAGGCTTCTTCGAAAGGCCATGGAACAGAACCTCCCGGTTTCAGTGAAGGAAGACCAAGAGTTCGTCCCTGGCGGGGATATCCGAATCCTAGGTAATCAATGGTTGCGACAGGCATTTGATGATGCCAACCTGCGCCGGGTTCTACGTGAGGGTGAAGTTAGGAGGATAATCCAACAAATATCCAAAGCCAAATCACTTTGTATCTTGGCGCATATAGTCCACCACTTCTGAAACTTGCAGATTATGGTTTTTAAACTTGCAGCATGCTTTAGGTCGGGTCTCCCATGGGTTATCTCAGGCCCCTACACCAACAAAGCCGACATTGATTCATGGATACGGGACCAAGCACCACAGCTGCATGTGATGTTATCCCATTGTTTATTTTATCACTACACGATACCGAATAAAAATTGATCAGTTCATGACGTTTGAGGCTGGGAAATGCCACAAAGTGCTACTCCGACATAAAAAAATGACTTTGAGACCATCCAGTTCGGGCAGCAGCTCTAAGTTATCCGTGCAGCTGGGAAGTGAATTTATGATGCATGAAAAATTGTATACGTGCTGGTACATTCCCAGATTCAGGGCATACGAATGTGATTTCTCCTACCCATCCACCCAAGGAACCCTGATGAAGTTGATACCCAACCTATGCCTTTCGACGTCCTGGATGACGCCCAAATGATTCTTTGATAAATTCAAGTTTTAAATATATATGCCCCCTTATGGCCCTTTTTTAACTAAGGAAACATTCTGGGTCCAAAGCTGTCATTGAAATCCCTGACTCTGATCCTCAACGCGAATTCTTCGACGACAGACTTCCCGATGATGGCTTTGAACTTCACCACTCTCCATATGTGGAATCTACTGATCTCGATGTCATTTGGTTACACATAGATATTTTAATTTGTGTATTTGAGATGGGATTTGCCTAAGCTTGGTCACCCACCAAAAAAATGCCTATGGTTTACAACCATAGCTCCCCCATGTGGACAGTTCCCAAATGCAGGAGCCAAGTGAAGAAGAAGGAAAAGGCATGAAGCGGAAAGCTACGGAAAGTGAAGGACAGGAAAGCGAAAGTGAAGATTCATCCAGCGGATCGGGTGAAGACTTGAAGGATGAAAGCACGGCAGAGAATGAAGAAGTCGCAAATGCATGCAGCTCGGATGGTGAAGATGCATCCAGCATGGATGGAGATGACGCCGCAAAGGCATCCAGCACAAAGGGAGATGATGATGATGAAAAAATGGAGAGCATGGATGTGGAAGCTGCAAAGGTTGAAGAGGATGAAGCAAACAGTGAGGAAAATGAAAAGTCAGCAGCGTCCAGCTCTGTTGGCAGTGATCATGGTGACGATGAAGTGGCAGGTGATGGAGAAGAACACGTGACCTCAGAAGAGGAGAGTATGTCGGATGCACAGGAGAAGAACAACAAGGGTGATGATGCTGACCAAGATGGTTGTGGAACAAGCAGCGAAGGGGATGATGAGGTGAAAGAAGATGCAATTTCAGCAACGAAAGATGCAGAAGGAGAAGATGAAAACAGCAATGCTGGTGACTGTGATGGCGATGATGATTCAAGCAATGATGAATGTGACAAAGAGCCAGATAGCAAAGCAAACATCAGCAAAGACAGCGCTCACGAAGCCTCCAGTGATGAAGACACCGGAAAAGAAACAAAGGCATCGGAAAATGAAGATGGAAGCAGTGATGATGAAACTAGTGAAGGAGAACAAGAGGAAAAGAACGATGCTGAGACGGCTGAGAATACGGACGAGACCAACAAGCAGCAGCAAGCAGAAAATGAAAGCAGCAGTGAGAATGACAACCAGGAAACTAGCAGCGAAGACGAAGACGACAAGCAGACTGCTGAAAAAAGTGACGCACACAAGGATGGCGTGAACGAACCACCAGGTCTTGCCCAGGAGGATGAGGAAGCAGCACATGATGAAAGCAGCAGTGAAGATGAAAGTGAAAAAGATGAAGATGGAAAGGCTGAGGCACAGAAAGACGATGCGGATGATGAAGCGATGCCACAGAAGGATGAGGAACCGTTGGTTGGAGAGGACACCAAAAATGAAGAAAGTAGTGAAGCTTCGTCTGATGAAGAAGGGAAAGACAAGGCTGAGAAAACAGCAATGGAGCCAGTGGAAGCAAAAGAAAGCAGTAGTGAGGATGATGAAGATTCTTCAACAAACAGCAGTGACAAAGATTCTTCAACAGACACCAGCGACAAGAGTGATGATGAAGATGAGGAAAAGAAAGCAAAAGAAAAGGAAGTTGTGACCATGCGTGCACAAGCACGTCCTCTCTGCCGACCCAGTGCTGCGGCTGTCGGCTTCAGTACTGTTGGTATGTCTGACCAGCAGGTGATGAACAAGGTGAAGGGCATGAAGAAAGGAGAAGCAAAGAAGGCCTCACCAAAGAAAAGAACGAAATGCACCCGTGCAGACAAAGCAAAGGTTTCAAAAGGTGACGAGAAGGAGGAGGATGAACGGTCAGTTGCAACGGATGACATCAGCATCTCATCGAATGATCCGCTTGAGGGGATTTCTTCAAGCACTGAGGATGAAGGTGATGACAAAAGCCCGAAAGATGATGAACCAAAGCCGGCTCCAAAGGCAGGATACCGTGTCAGGGAAGAGTTTCCAAAAAGCAACATTCGCAGGTGGACTTCACCAGGGCCCAAGTATCCCATCCCTGAATGTCTTTCAAGTTTGAAAGCAGTACGTCAAGCTAAGAGGAGACTCAAACAATCAAACATAGATGAGTGGACCAAGGTCTTGACCAAGGAGATCGAGTTTGAAAAATCACCTGCATCCACAACCTCTCCTTCTGAAGAGGCCACCTCAAAGAAAGCAAAGAAGCCCATGAAGGAGGATAAAGCGAAAGCCGAAGAGAAGATTGAAAAAGCAAAGCCAGGACCCAAAGAGAAAGCAAAGGTGAAGACAGTGAAAAAAGGTACTGAAGATGACAAAGGAAGC
Source organism: Symbiodinium sp. clade C Y103 (assembly GCA_003297045.1). Taxonomy (NCBI): domain Eukaryota; class Dinophyceae; order Suessiales; family Symbiodiniaceae; genus Cladocopium; species Cladocopium sp. clade C. The sequence continues at coordinate 65,848 of BGPT01001202.1, read as the reverse complement.
AAAGAGTCAGGACCCAAAGGCTCAGATCGAGCTCCCAGGCATCGTCATCGAGGAAAGAGTGCTAGATTCTTGGTTCTTGTTTCAGGGTGACCATGGGAAATCGGGTTTGGTTATGGGATATCAAATATATAACATCATCGATAAGTACCATGCATATAATATGTTCTTTTTTTAGCATGCTCATAAAATCCAATACACAACCAAGCTTTCTGCTAGTGACCACAGCCCAGGAAGCGCGACTCCAGAACCCAAGCCGGCTGCCCCGAGCTCTACTGCACCTTCACGGCGTGTGGCAAAGCGCGGAGAGGAGCCGTTGGTGGGTCCTCACCAAAACTTGCTGTTTGGGAGTGGCTGCACATACTCACCCGATATACTACCCGATATATATATATATATATGATCAGTTATACACCAAAAATCAATTCATGGTTCCCATGCCTATAACCACATACTATCCCATACAGCCTCAAATAGCTCTATATATATATACTGCATAACCCAAGATATCCCGGGCCCATATAGCTTCATATAGCCCCACTTCAAAAGAACCATTAAATGTTAAGTATGTTTAACAAATCTTTAAGGGTATGGGATGTTGGGAAATCCTTTGTTGGCTAGGAGGCTTCTGTGCTTGACATTGTGGATGCCAAGGACTTTGCGTATGCGTCGTACAAAGTTGTCATTTCAAGAATCCAACAAGCAGCATTAGACAAAGCCAGTGCACCAGTACCCTGTCCTGCTGATCAGTTAGAGCTAATAAACTCCAAAAAGCCAAAGGCTCGGTCAACGAAACTTGGTATGCAGTCAATTGCACAATTTGTTGATTCAAAGTGTTGACCAACACATTCCAACACCATCCAATAGGTCAGGCCATACTAGCTAGCCAAGGAAATTCGAAGTCATTCATCTTGCTGATGTCCAGGACGGTTGGAAACTCGAAACCCGGAAGAGGCTGACTGGAAAATTGAAAGGATCGACCTACAAGGTGTATATATCCAAGGAAGGTACTAAGTACTATTCCCTGTGCCAAGCTATGAAGCACGGATTCAAGTCCGATGGAACCCTTGATGGTCGTAAGAACCGTAAAAAGAAATGATTGGTTGATCCCCTAAAACTGAATGAAACACTCATGGCTGGGCAAAAGTTGATCCCCAAAATTCTTATCAATACTGTTGTTTCTTGGGGAATACCAATGAGCGCAGGTTTGCCTTTTGCGGGGAAAACCCTGCTGGTGAATGGTGTCCTAGCGGGGTGGCTGCAACTTTGTGGCAACAGCTGGTCAAACTATTCTGGGATAAAAATTGTCATACCCCCATCGAATTAATTTTTGTTATGCTGTTTTTATCTTACGGCTGTGCGATCACATTGTTGCCTGTTCATGGCATTTGCCATTCAATCCATTTGAGCATTGGTCGACCTATCCGAATCGAAAAGAACTTTAAAATGGCTTTCCAATGCCATGCATTGCATGCATGGATTTGATTCTGCATGCACTTTCGTTATCATTTGTGAGTTCAGCAAGTTTATGAAATTTCAAATCCACCAGTCGATTGACCAAAATTTAATCAAGTGTTTTGGCTCTAGGCAGGTTGACGTATAAAAGGTTGTGAAGCCATGAGGGCCAAGAACCTGCTCCCAGTGTTATTGCTGCTGGCACAAATCCAAACATCAACTACACCATGTGATTTTGTTTCCTGGTTGCAACGCAGGTGTTGTTGCATTGAACAAATTAAAGGTACGAACACTTGGATCTGATTTCCAAGACTACCAACACAGCATAACACAGCCCATTTGCCCCAGTCCTGAGGTGGAAGTTTGCAGTGGAAAGGCGAACCTGTCCAAAGGGCTGAGGATGTGCGGATTTGTTGGGAAGGAATTCGACGCACCTGGGTTGCTTATTTGGTCATGCCTTCATGGGGTGGTTTGATGTCTATATATAAGATTAGAACCTCGAATATTAAAGAGCATCATATGCCTTATAACTATGGGGTTTGATGGGATTTGCTGTGATATCATGTGTCAGGTAGTGGGGGGGGGAAGTATCCAAGCGAGCCCCTGCGTGCTAGCGAGCTAAGGTATTGTATTCCAGCAACCACAACCTGATGAGGACAATTGGATTCATAACAATCCTTATGGCGGTACCTTGGCAAAAATCGATTAATGATGTTTTTTGGGATCCTAGTGGGATGGTCTGAGCTGATGTCACGATATTATATATATATATATATGTAGCAACCGAACAGCTCATAAGCCATAATAAACCGAACAGCTCATAAACCATAATATGTATTGCCATGGTTTTATCGTTATACAGTAATATGTTGTAACTTATAACCAAGTGTTAACAACCTCTGGCAGTTCCAAGGTGCGAAATACCCGACAGGGTGGGATTCTGGTGGTCGCTCCACCATGCTGCCTATGGATTTTTATGAGCTCTTCGGTGACTGGAAGAAGCTGGGCCAACCCTGGGGGAAACTCCGGCCAAAGGCTTGTTGCTTTGGCTAACATCCTAGTTCGGCGACTTCTTTACATGTTACTTGGTCCCATTAACCAACAATCAGATATGATATGCCCATATACTCTGTGCTATATATGTATACATGGCAAAAGCACTTGACCAATTCCCGTCATTCCATTGAACAACCAAGACTCTACTATGCAGTGAAGCGCAATGTCAAGATCTTGATTGAGCAGCCCCAGAGTTCAGTGCCTTGTTTCAACACATTGATGACACATGGCTGGTAAACATGCAACCCCAATCTATATGGTTACACATCCCGGGTAATCATTCAAGAATCAGAATCCATGGCCAATCTCAGGTGATGTGGCTTTGGCCTCCTGTCCGAAAATTTCTTCGGTGGGCTCAATGCAGGACTGGGTCGTGGTGTTGAACCCTGGTAACCATACTCATATGCTATGCATAAGATCGATATATCAAATCAAACATTTAATATAACCCTTGATCGATTATATAAGATATTTGTTTTCCTAAATTGATCCTTTGAAGACACGGTGTCCCTTGACACAAGCATGCTCCATTGCAGGCGTGTTGCGTTTTGCATGGGTGACTTCGGTGCTTTAACTTTGAAGCCAACAGTGTCCCTTGACTGCCGTGTGATCTATCCCTGGTTGGCACAACAATGGACCCAGTATGTTTGTGAAAAACAAAGAATAAAATCCACTCAAGTTGGAAGACTTGCTGCTTCGGGAATAGGGATCATTACTTCCAGCCACAAGGTTGCATGGTACTCTGGACAACATCTCCTCCCTCAGCCGGCCTCTGAATGTGCAGATGCTCAAAGAGTCCTTGCGCAGGACACTTGGCAGGCTAGCAGGTATGGGTATCTTACTTGTCTTTTAGTGAGATATCATTTGGTGCTCTATGATATAGCAGGGCCATTTTCTATTATTTCTATTATTATATGCCATAGGCCCATTGCACTTAAGATATTCCAGTTTCCAGTTTGGATGGACCAACGCAGGCTGACCAAGTGTAGCCATTTGTTCCACTGATGTTCTCCATGGTGGCCGACATTCCCACAAAAGGTGCAGGTCATGTCTGTGGACAGGCAGTCCACCTTGTCTTGACATGGTTGCCACAGCAGCAGCAATCCAACTCGAAAGTGTGTCAACGTCAAGTGATGCCCATCACATGATGCAATTCCACCATGCTGCGCAACGTAGTTCCTGGGATGTTATCACACTAGTCAGAACGTAGCAACTGCGCCAACCGACCTTGACCCTGTAGCCGCTCTTTGAGCACGCACTGCCCAGGATTCATGGTTCTTCGAAGCTTGTGGACGTTACTGTGGACAAGACCACTGGAAAAAAGCGGGTGAATGGTAAGCCCAAAGCATTGAAGAAGTCAGGGGAATACCCTTTACAGTTTGGCCTAGCAATTGGGAACTTGCTGTCACCTTCTGGGCCACCAGCTGCAACAGCGGACAGGGGTTCCAAATGACTATAGACAATAAATTTTGAACTTATAGTTTCTCCACCTGGCACTTATGTTTGAACTATGTCCCAAGGGGTCTGGGGCCTACATAATCATTACCCACTGGCACTACCATGTTGCTCTATCAAAGTTATTTCCCCACCATTGATCCTATCAACCATTTGTTGAACTGGTTTTCTGGACCTGGACCGAAGTTTATATATATGCAAATTATAAGCATATACGGCTATATCAAACAGGGATTCACTATCTCTGCCTATCCCACCACAGGACATCATAGTGGCACCGGAAGATCCCGATGAGGATGACGATGGGTGCCTGGATGACCTTCTCAAGAGTCCAGACCAGTGTCACTGGCGCTTATTCCTGAGTTGATTCACTCTGGAACTTGGATCATGAGCGGCACTGGGTTTGTCAAAATGGGTGCATTGAACGGGATGGGGCGAATAGAATTGTAATTCTAAGATCTTAAGGTAAACCAATCCATGGAAAAAAACAAACATATGGCTGCACTGGCGGATTTGGATTGTTCATCCTCCGTATGCCTTCACTGACACTGATGAACATCTCGAGCATGTGCTAGCTACTGCCGGCTCAGTTCCTTTTGAAGATAGACTACTGCTATATTGATGATGACCCGTGAGCAATGGCTGCGTTTTTTGGAGATGGTGGCATTGGAGAAAATATGTGTTTCCTGTTGGGCTGGACAACTTCGCAAATTCTTGAGCAGGCTGGGGACCATTACATGTTCAATTGCACTTTGATACACTATATAATGCAAAAGGGGTATCTTTGATTTTGGTATATAACACTTTGACCCGAGCACCCAACCATTGGGATATGTCTGCAACTGCCCCACTGCTCAGGGAAGAGTACGCACAGCTATGTATGGTGTCCCGAGACTGCCGATGCGATTTGGATGATGAGCCTGAACAGCAGTAAATCATTTGCCATCAGTACCATAGCCTGAATATCAGGCACTCTTACTGGGTTGATCCATACTGGATCTAACATCCACACCATACGCGTGGTCTTTTGGGGTGAAAAATTGCCATGCACTGTGGGGACCACAGCCAGGGTAATCTGAGCTCTCCGGCAATGGGTATACTTTGATCTGTCTTTGATAACCTGACATGGGCCGAAAATCAATTTGTTTTTTTTCATAAAATACCGGGAAACGGTGCGTGTCACTGCGTGTCATTTGCGTGTCACTGGCCAAAGTTGGCATTATCAAAACGGTCACTTAGCAATATCAAAACGGTCACTTAGCAATATCAAAGAGCCACTTAAATATCAAAAGGGTCACTTAGATATCGAAACGGTCACTTGGTATATCGAAGGCACAGCGTGTCATTCCCGTGTCTCAGTGGGGCTCAAAATTGGCATTTTGCCATTTTTCCTTGTGCCACCTCCAAAGCCTTTTGAAGGACCATATCGCTGAATCTTGTTGTTTTGACTATATCGAACTTTTGCGACAATGAATCGTCTTGTGAGTGGATGGTCATATGAGTATAGAAAGCATATTCATCAAGCATAAAAACATATATATTCAGGGGACCCAGCCTCATGCACAGGACTTATGGGGAAAGTAAAAGCTGTAAAAGCTGTGGCAGAGGGCAGCACAGGTGCTGCAAGTTCACATGAGATGGTGTGTCCAGAGAAGAAAGCGAAGAAGGAGAAACGAGAAAAGAAAGACAGCAAAGGTACTGACAAAGAAAAACCAGACCAAAGACCTGACGAGAAAAAACCATGCAGAGATGGTGATAAGGTCAAGAAGGTGGAGGAAAAGAAGCCAAAGGATGACAGCAAACCCAAGAAGGCTGAGGAGAAGACTGTAGATGCGAAGACAGGAGAAGGGACATCAGCCAAGGTGTCACCTAAGGATGGTGATAAGGTCAAGAAGGCCGAGGAAAAGAAACCAAAGGATAGTGGCAAAACAAAGAAGGCTGAGGAGAAGAAGGCAGATGAAAAGACATCAGCCAAGGTGTCACCAAAGGATGGTGATAAGGTCAAGAAGGCGGAGGAAAAGAAACCAAAAGATGGTAGAAAAACAACAAAGACTGAGGAGAAGACGGCAGATGCGAAGGAAGAAGAAAAGACATCAGCCAAGGTGTCACCAAAGGATGGAGAAAAGGTCAAGAAGACAGATGACAAGAAGCCAAAGGCTAGTGGCAAAACCAAGAAGGCTGAGGAGAAGAAGGCAGATGAAAAGACAGACGAAGGGACATCAGCCAAGGTGTCACCAAAGGATGGTGATAAGGTTGAGAAGGCGGAGGAAAAGAAACCAAAGGATAGTGGCAAAACAAAGAAGGCTGAGGAGAAGACGGCAGATGCGAAGACAGACGAAGGGACATCAGCCAAGGTGTCACCAAAGGATGGTGATAAGGTCAAGAAGACAGATGACAAGAAGCCAAAGGCTAGTGGCAAAACCAAGAAGGCTGAGGAGAAGATGGCAGATGCGAAGACAGACGAAGGGACATCAGCCAAGGTGTCACCAAAGGACGGTGATAAGGTCAAGAAGACAGATGACAAGAAGCCAAAGGATAGTGGCAAAACCAAGAAGGCTGAGGAGAAGAAGGCAGATGAAAAGACAGACGAAGGGACATCAGCCAAGGTGTCACCAAAGGATGGTGATAAGGTCGAGAAGGTGGAGGAAAAGAAACCAAAGGATAGTGGCAAAACAAAGAAGGCTGAGGAGAAGACGGCAGATGCGAAGACAGACGAAGGGACATCAGCCAAGGTGTCACCAAAGGATGGTGATAAGGTCAAGAAGACAGATGACAAGAAGCCAAAGGATAGTGGCAAAACCAAGAAGGCTGAGGAGAAGGCAGATGCGAAGACAGAAGAAGGAAAGTCAGCCAAGGTGTCACCAAAGGATGGTGATCAGGAGACGGCTCAGAACAGTGCCAAGCTTGAGGACAAAGGTGACGTGAAAATGACGGAGAAGAAAGTGAAAGAAAAGAAGACAAAGAAGCAGAAGAAAACCGACTGCATAGAACAAAAGGAGCACCAAGAAGGTGAGGGCAAAATGGATCAGCTGACAGCAAGTGCATCACCATCAGCTGATGCGAAGTCGGATGCGACATCGACTGAGGTGACAACGGAAGAGAATGAAAGTGGTAAGAAGGTTGAGAACAAGGCTTTGTCAGACGATGGTGATGCGAAGGACAAGAAGGACAACCAGAAGGATCCCAGTGAGAAGGAGAAGAAAAGTAAAAAGGAGAAGAAAGAGAAGAAAGAGAAGAAAGAGAAGAAAGAGACAGCCAAAGCCGGCACAACAGAGACTCCTAGAAATGAGGAGCAGCAGGCAACCAAAGAAGATTCCAAACTAGCGATTCCAACAACCAGTGAGGAGAAGAAGGGACAGCCAACAGAGACAAAGCCAGAACAGTGCACGGACATTGTACTGAGACCGTCGACGCCACCAAAGAAAGGCAAGAGAAAGAACGAACCCACATTTGGCGATGGGGTTTCCACCACAGCTTCCAGCAACACTGACAAGGACAGCAAGAGACCGAAGCAGGAGTCAAAGGAACTTGAGAAAAGGACTCACAATGGTGAGTCAACAGGAGTCAGCCCAGAGAAGAAAAAACTAAAGTTTGACACAGACGAGGAGGAAGAGGCTGGGTCACCTGGGGCCTATTATATTTTCTATATATGCACCATGCACCATGCACCATCTAGCACTCAGAACACTCTCAATGAGAGGATCGATGTCCATATGAATCTAAATCAGCACCCGTAATGCCCCACAAAGTTGATGTAAACCCATGATAAAAAATCTATCATATCAAATCCACTTGCCAGGACCTGCAGGATCTGCTTTCCGACTCAGAGTCGCCGGAACCCCCCCTTGAGCGGGTCAAGACTATGCCAAGCCTGGGTGTCTTTGATGTGAGCCCTTCTGCCTCCATGCGCAGCAGCTCTCAGGACATTTGGGGGTGGTGCAGCTGGGTGTGGGATCTGTAATCAAATTCCGGGATTTCAAAGTAATTATAAAAAATAGGGTCATCTTTTGTTGCAGGCCACCCCACAGACAAGTTCTACTACTACAACAAAGAGTGGTGATGGTGAACCTGGTGCTGGGAAGACTCGGAGGCTCACCCAGCTTTCTGACCAACAGAAGAAGGACATAGCCTCAATGGCTGGCCCTTCTCAGATGCCGAGGGCAGAGCGTAAAAGGCAGTACTCTGCCCTTCGCAGGGCCATAGTGAAGAGTGCAGAGCCAGCACTACTTGCTAAGTTTTCTCTCTCTTCGGACGCCGAAAGGCTAGGGGTTCCCAAAGAATGAAATCATAATTAAATCGATATGGGCCATTCTATTTTTTTCCTGATACCCATTCCTGGTCCCTGTCAGATGGAGCATGCTCAAACAATGGATTTGCAGTGATGGTCGCACAGATTCGATACAAGTCGAAGAGCGATTTGTGCGGTGGTGCGAACAACTTCGCACTGATCGCTATGTGACAGTTTCTTATCTATATGTGTCGATGCATATTTACCCCCTATACATAACCCTTCAATGCCCAGGTAACGAAGTTCCAGCTCTACAAAATTTATGGCAAGTCCAAAGAGGCGAAAACATTCGTGGAGGAAATCACCAAAGGAAACTGGATAGCATTAACCAATCTCCAGGTTGAACAACTATGAACGAGTTTGACTATTATATAGACTTTCTTTCCAACAACAAATGTTGAACCAAGGCCAAGCGGGGGTGTCCCACCCGCAATGCCCTAGCATTAAGATGTACAAGGTACTCAAGGAGGTGGCAGAGAATACATCCCTTGGAAGCCGCGGTGAGACCGAGCTTAAAATGGGGGGAAGAGTCAGATCGGCCTCGATGAAAGCACTCATAGCAAAGCAACTGAAAACAGGACTTGAATCGTTGGATTCGCAAGCGATGATGGATTTGAAAACTGGTGCCATCAAGAACAAAAAAGGGAAGAAGGAAAAATCCCCAAACCAGACTGCCCTTGGTGAAGCAAAGCAGTATGCTGCGAAGTTACTCTTCATACTATGATGTGTTTTTTTTTCAAATCACAATTATATTTATCATTGTTATATCATTTTCCTATCAATTAACTCTCAGACCATCACCCATCTCAGGTTGAAGAAGTGCATCAATGAGATCCCAAAGTGCATGGAGGAGCTACGTCAGCTTCAAGTTCGCAACTCTGAGGAACTGGTGGCTTGGCTTCTAAGTGATCAAGATGTGCCATCCTTGGGTTACCAGCATATGTTATTTAAAACCAAAAAAACTATAGTGTGAATTTTAATCTGAGGTACGGGTGCTTCAGCAACATGAAATTGGACTTGGTCCCCTTTTTGAGGAAGCCAATGAACAGACCGCAGTTCCCGTTTCTGAGATTGATGCTGATGCTATGCACAACTGGGTGGATTCCAAAAAACCCATCCTCAATGAAATTGAGGGGGATCTTAGAGATGGAAAACGCAGGGTTTCGGCAGCAAAGGGGCCTCGTAGGAAGAACCGAGATGAAGAACCTGCGCAAAGCAGCGAAGGTGAGGGCGATGGCAGTGGTTCAGAGGAGGCTTAACTGATATCCCAACATATGATATATGGTTGTTCAATGAATTTAAGTATACATAACTTACCAGGTCTATGTAGCCTATAGTGTGGAGAAAAAAAATCATCCTGTGAACTACGTGCCACTGGTTGGGTCAGTCGACACCATACCGCCATGTTTGGATTTCAGACGTGACTAGCACGTCAAAATACTCATGGTGCATACCAGGTAGCACCATCAATCTATGAATGCTTTTGTACAAGTGGTGCAAAGAGCTCCTAGGCCAGTGTGAAACCATTGGCATGTTGACAGCCGTTGTGGTGGGCACTTTGAACCAACAAATGATCAAACATAGTCCGACATGGTCATGTTGCGGGTACCAATGAAAATTCATGAAAATTCATATGTTATATGTTGTAAGCTCCCACCAAACTGATGGCTGGTATTTTGGCTTTTAGCGTTTTGGGGTTTTCAGGGTTCAACCCTGGTATGTTCAAGAAATATTATGGGAACACGATCCAATCAAGATCGTGCTGCGTACAACACTGCAGTTTCACATTGGAGAGGGTTAAAAATTCAATCCCTGCCCTGCTGCCCACTCCGTGCAGTTTGCCTGCAGTTTGGTGTGAGCGGTGTTCTTGTAGACCCAGCCTGTGGCAGAGAGTCTGGTGAATCTCTGATGGCTCCAGGGGGGATGGGATGAGGATATTAGTCCTCCAAAATGGGGTCCAAACAGTTAGCTATATTTTGGGAATTGTTCATCGAATCTCATCTATCTATAAAATTTAGGGGTATAGTATGGATAGGCTACCCAACATTGGTTGAGGCTTCTGGAACCATTTTTTTCATTTCCCGGGACCACTACTTTTTTCCCAGACAAGTTGGGAGCCTTTTCACACCAATGGATTTAGTTGAAGAATTCCTGGAACTCGGCAGGAAAGTATCTTGGTGGCATTTGAGGTGGAAGAAGAATCAATGCTAGTCCTTTTATGAAATAGTTTATGCTGTTGACATACATGAATGTATCTTAGGTCAGCGTCCAGACCTTTGTATCAATGATGGCTTTGATTAGAAAGCGTTTCCCACGAAGACTTCTTCCGTCTCTCTAGCTGCACTAAAGCTGTACATGCTTCATACCAGCATATCCTACCTGGTATATGTTATATATGTTGATTTGTTGACTAGACCCCCATTGAACTGCAACAGCTTTAGATCACTATGGATCCTGAGGCGAAACCTACGTGACCTCACTGACATGCAGCAGGCCGAGAACCCTCAAAGGACTTTTTGGTCATGGGTATCACGGCAGGAGTGGAGGAGAATGCTTCCCCAACCAGTGCAGTGCTCCAGCTATATATATATATATATATATTTGCATCAGAAACTTTGTCCAGTTTTTCCGTTGAGAATTCAATTCATTAATTTGAAGAAAACAAAACCAAGGGTGCCAGTGGTGCTACATGATCCATCTCTTGAGAAGAGCCACTATACGTCTTCCTGGCACATGTACCTACCGAGCGATGTGACTCATGGCTGTAATTATCCATGAACATATGCTATGAATGGTGGGTGGTTGTGTATGTGTTTGTCCACTTGGTGGGGCTGGGTGAAGGTGTTGTTTGTGTATACTCAGGTTTGGATCCATATTCCACTATGATGAGCGACTCTTCAGACAACGATTTCTTGGAGATGATGACCAAGTTACTCGTCGAACATGAATGTGGCTAAACACCCTTGGGATTTGGGTCTCACTTCAGAAGTAATCCTGCCTAGGCAATCCTTCGATTCTGGAACCATTTCAAAGATACGGATTTCTTCAAACAGCACCCCGTGTTGAGTGATCCAGCTACGTGTCTGCAATTGGATACAAAGTGTTTTAACATGCATGCACTTTTTGGTGATGTGTTTTTTTTTGAAGTATAGCATTATAGCATGCATGCTTAGGCTACAGACCTGAGTAAGTGTGTGCCGCTCATATGGCATGGGGATGACGCAGAAAGCCACCGGCGTCGAAGCTTTATGGTGAGCAGTTTTGCATCCCTTCTTGTGAAAAGCACAACGCCATGGGAGTCTCGGTATGTATGCTACTGCTTGGACAACGCGAAAGCTTGTGATGAAACCTTGGATGGTTTAGATTCCTGGGTAGTTTGGTCCTTGACTGAATTGATGATGGGAAAATATATGGAATGTGGACCCTGGTCACAACCTGTGGCTAGCAGGAAAGGCCGAGGGGGGGAAGATATAGCTGGTGGGTTTCGTGCCATACTGGTGGCGCACCGGGGTGACGAGAAGTACATGTTGAAGGCATACCATGTCAAAGTGTCCTGGCTTTCCAAGCAATGCTGCTGGAGTTGTCGTGCTTCACGTATGTCAACGTCAAACAACTTGTACACTCACTTTGGTGCCAACGCAGCGCATAGGGTAACAATGGTTGACACGTCAGAATTCATTTTGGCGTGCAATGCCAATGCTTGGGTCCGATTGCCTGGTTGGCATTGTGAAGTCCTTACTTACGACTTCCTCCATGTGTTTGACCTGAGCTTGGTACCAGATGCTGCAGCATCAGCTCCCTATCTTAATGAATCGTGCATGGTTTGCATATATGCGCACATGTGCTGTGTTTGCAAGTGTGGGTTTGTTTGTGTGGAACTGTTGAGGCTTTACTGGAACTATCAGAGACTGATGAAGTATGGGCAGGTCATGTCATGTGACATAATGTTTTCTGTGTTCAAACCTGCAGCAGTGGACAGCAAACAGCAGTAGCCTAGGATGCTAGCGTATGATAGCATATGTTGTGTTTGCAGGTGCAAATCAAGACGATCGCCTGCAAAAGGCCTACGCTGAGTTTACCAGAATGTGCAAACAGCACAAAATTCGAATCTAAGCTTTGGTTGATGGATGTGTGCCTATACGAATCTTAAGATTGGTTTGCATGCATGTGTGCTTTCAGCTTGAGGAAATCGTGGGCAGTTCTTCAAGCTGCTACTGGGCTTGCAGGTTTAGCTTAGGTGAGTGCCTGTTGACACACTCATTAGGATGCCTGATGATCTGACTGTGGTAAGGAAGCATCTGAAGGCGTCAAGGACATCGTATCCGACATTGGCGCAGAAACACTTCAATGGCTCTGTTTGAGTCTTATGCATTTCAACAGTTCTGCTTTGTGTTAACAAACCCTTATGTGTGATACGATGCATGTGTAAGACATGTGACTGTGCAACTTTAAGGAATCTGTGATTCTGGCACGGTGGCTGATGGGTATCACGGTGGCCCTGGCAGCTAAATATCCCCATGACTTACATGCCCAGTGCCCATGATGAATTTGTGTGCGTGTGTGTGTGTTGTGTGATTGGTTTTGATGGCTGTCATCCTAGTGTTAGAGGTGGCCTCTCATGGTGATGAAAGGTTACGTGCTGCAGTGTTTGTCAACGCTGTGGCCATCCGTCGAGCAGTTTCTCTTCAACATGGCTGCATTCTCCCTGAAGAATGTGTTCGAAAACTGCAGTCTGCCAATTATCTTTTTCACAGTGCGTTGAATAGCTACTTAGTAGCAGATTCATGGGGATAGCAGTGTGATAGTACATGGGAGTACTCAATACTTTTTCTCAAAATGATGACGCTGAATCTGAGGCCTGGCATCCGAATCGATTGCCAAGGGTGAGCTTCGTTGGAAGCTTCGCCCAAAACTACATAAGCTGCTCATATGCACATTGGTGGGGTCGTGGTGCTGGTCATGGGTCTCATATATGCGCATATATGTGCATTGTACCTAAGGCTGGACCACATTGCATTGGATCAGGCCCAGCGCCTGTCACCCATGCACACGAGTTGTTACGGGGACGAGGATATGGTGTCTAGTATGCACTATGGGGTTTTGATGCATTTGGTGATGATATGTTGGGTTAAGTTTCTGTGCGCGCATGTTCATTTGTCATTTGTTTCCCCTCAACTTAGGTTGGCAAAGTGAAACAATTTGCGTTGATGGCTGCTGGTCCCCTCCTTGGGAGACAAGTTCTCATGAGATGGGCAGCATATGTGTGCGTTAGATGGCTGCGCAGGTTGGAGTAAGAACTATAAATCTATAGCTAGAGCTTAAAGGGCCCGTTTGGGTTGAAAATAGTTAGAACACATTAGAAAACTCTATGTTGATCCCCTCACTGAACCCATCAGCCAGCGCAAACCGGCGCCTGTGAAGTCTGGATCGTGGGAGAAATGAAGAAGATGTGCACCAAGTGGCCGGCAGAGTTGGTGGGGGGATGGGTGATCTTGTTGGTAAAACCCCATATGATATCCCATGTTGCATATATAGTCCTATATGCTAAACACTCTTCACATTGGGGAATGGATCCTAACATGTATTGTCTTAGCCTAGTGATGTAAACCAGCACTGTCAAGTGACCCTTTGATATTCCTAAGTGACCCCTTTGATATTGCTAAGTGACCCTTTGATATATTTTTGGCTAAGTGACCTCTTTGCAACCAGGACATATCAAAGGGTCACTTTGACAGTGCTGGTATGTACATGTGTACATACGATACATATATATATATATATATTTTTGTATTTGATCCTTTAGTGTCCTAAACACCGCAGGAAGCCGGATTTATAGAACAGCTCACATTATCTCATAGATTGTATATGTATGGCAGCATAAGCNTTTGTATTTGATCCTTTAGTGTCCTAAACACCGCAGGAAGCCGGATTTATAGAACAGCTCACATTATCTCATAGATTGTATATGTATGGCAGCATAAGCTGGAAAGTAACAAACATGATCAAATGTGGATCAAGTAGTAGCGGTTGATGGCTTCATCGTTTGATTCGCTGGCGGCACCGTCAACCTCCTTCACCTTAAAGTAGCACACTTTGTCATCATCAAAACTGTCCGCAAACCGTATGAAAAGCACCGTGCCGTCTGTCGTAGCTGTCNCAAAACTCTTCACAACGATGTCTTTCTCATGGGCAAGGTTGACGTAATCTTCACCCTCAGTGTTTGTGTCTGTTTCAAACCAACTAGCCTTAAACCATATTGAAAAACCATGTTTTTTGTATTAAATTGTAAAGGTCAACAACATGGTGAAACCCAAAAAATATTTCAACTTGGTTCTGTCTTGCCCTAAGCTGCCTGAGAGGGGTCTGGCATAGGTCTGAAACCGCCCCAGCCCAGACAAATCATAGTCTTATGGACTTACAATCACCTGAAAACATGAAAGACACAAGGGACTTACAATCACCAGTCTTAGGATCTGTGGGATCATCCCCAAATGACACATTTCAGATTGGTGAATTCTGATGATTAAGCCAGATATCTTCGTTCTAAACCCAGGTCCTTGATTGTCATGATTCAGAATTGCCCTGGCCTAGGCTGCCCTTGGCCCTTCATTCGGACTTTGACTCCTGTGGCAGTGGTCTGGGACACTCAGATTCAGAAATCTACTTTGCAGATGTTCTCTATTGGTACCACACATTGTCAGCAACCCAAGAAAGAAAAGATAGAATCAGTCGACAAAGGGAGGCAGGCGGTTCAGGTTGAACATTAACCGTTAACCTATTAGGCCAGTACGCACACTGACATGGGCAACTTCCGACTAGTGACTAGTGACTAGTACTACCGTAGATGGACGAAATATTCAAACCCCTTGTACTTTTGTTAACAAGCGCGCTGAAACATTGAGATTTGGGGGTGCGGGGGTTCAACATCGTCTGTGTTGCAGGGTTTGAATATTTTGTCCATCTACTGTAGTACATCACATGTATTTCTGACTTCATGGCTCTCAGTCTTATTCTGCCATGTTGTCTCAGCATCACATGTGCGATCGGAGCAATTTCCTAATTTGGCTATATGCAGCAATGTCGCTTTCACAGTGAGTTCCACCAAACCTTCCTGGTGGATGAAGCTGCCCCTTTATCCATCCTTTATCCACCCTTTTTCCACCCTTTTTCCACCCTTTATCCACCCTATCCATCCTTTATCCACCCTTTATCCACCCTTTATCCATCCTTTATCCACCCTTTATCCACCCTTTATCCACCCTTTATCCACCCTTTACCCACTCTTTATCCACCCTTTATCTATCTTTTATCCCCTTTCTTGTCACCATCCTGTGGAGGATTCTTAAGAGGAGAAAAATGCATTTTGTGTGATTTTCAAAGGCAAATTTCATGCAGAAACAATCAAAAATTCAACACTGCACAGAATGTTCATCTGATGATTTGAACCTTCACAGTGTACATCAATGGTGTTGTGATTTGGGCTCAAACCCCAATGCCATGACAGGCATTCTGACTCTGGTGACCTGCGCCGTTAGCTGCAATGTCGGAAGCTGTGGGTGTGGCAGGTGCATTCGAGGTTGGTGGCGACACCAGCAAGATCGTCTGCGTACGCAGTGGAGAGGGTTGGGTCCTGAATTCCGTGGTCTGTGCGAAGGTGAAAGGATTCGGATCAGAATTTAGACTCAAATTTGGTGCTTCTAGAATCTAGATTTGACAGATAGAATTAGAATCGAATATATTGTGAAGAGATCGTTACTTGGCTCCAAGACAGTGTGACGAGCTTTCCAGCATGATTGTTTTATGCTAGCTGCTAGCTGATAGCTGGTAGACTGTGACTAGCGACTAGTGGTAGTGAGTGCTAGTCACTGCTACTGAGCAGCTGCTACTGCTAGTGATAGTGCCAGTGATAGATAGCTGTGCTGATAGCTGCTCATGGTAATGATCTGGTATCTGGTATCTTTTACGCAATCACCATTGCCTCTGGGATTGATATTGAATACTGATGTATTGATTATTCAAAATCTGATTTTATTTCTAATGATTATTCTGGCTTCAAAGCTTTCACTGGCTGAACCAGGTGGATCCTCAACGACTTGTGCGGGAAGATGATGAAGCTGTTTGCTGAAAAGCGGCGCCAATACCCAAGTGACCGGAAGGCAGGATTGTATTCAATTCTATTCTGATATCTTTGCAATCCATGACAATCTATGAATCTATGAATCTATGAATCTATGAGTCTATGATTGTGACTAGTGACTATGACTATGATGAGTCAGCTTCCTCAGAACCAAGAGACAGTCTGAGGGCATTCATTTCTGGAAATTCAAGACGCTGATACTGCGTATTGACCATTTTGTGTCAATATAGTATAGTCAAGGACATTGGCACAGACACAGACACAGTTTCAGGCATTTGACTCCAACCCTGGGATGCCAACTAGTCACTAGTCACCAGCAGTCAGTAGTCAGTCACATCACCAGTCGCTAGTCACTAGTCACTCACTGGCGACTAGAGGCGGCTGTGTGCTTGTCAGGCATGCGATGAGCTCAACCAGCTGTTGGAATCCAACCGGCTTGTGTCTTGAATGCAACCAGCGAGTTCTCAAATTACGAAACAATCTCAGTATCAACATCAGTATCAGATGCGTATTATACTATACTATACTATACAATACTAAACTAGTTACAAGTGACTAGTGACTTGTGCTACTTTACAGTATCAGCAGTGGTCAGTAGCCATTCATTGTGTAGCCTAGCCACTAGCAGCCCTAGCTACCCTAGCCACCCTAGCCGCTAGCCGCTAGCCCTAGCTGTAATTGCCAGGGATTCGCCAGCTGCATGGTGATCATCAAGGACCACTTGTACATGGCCCAAACCATTCATTCTGATGAGCCGTTTTTCCGTGGGGTTCTGAGACTTGCTGCTCTTCATGAGTCTTGAGTCCTAAGTCAACATGAGTGCAGGGAGACATGATGAGCTGTGCATTTCATATGAACTCAAATGAGCTCTGCTGGAACATGTCTGAACAGTTGATATTTTTATGATAGTATATCAATCAATCTATCAATAATTATATATTATATTTTATCTAAATTCGAACAGTCGCAAACGATGATTTTTAAGGTTCTGGAGACGCCCTGCACGACGTGGGTGCGTGCCAACGTGCATGCGTGCGTGCATGCGTGTGTGCGAACCTGCGTGCGTGCGTGCCTGCGTGCGTGCGAACGTATGTGCGTACGTGCGTGCGTGCGTGCGTGGCTGCATTTTGTTGCATCTCTAGCTGGCTTTGCCATTTAGGTAGAGGTGTAGAAACATCAATACTCGCCAATAGCTACTAACTTACAACTCATAGGGCAATAGCTTGTCAAGGGGGCACAGGGTAGCATAGCTGCGCGAATAGTTCATGGCATGCCACGGGATGATTTTGACATTTTGACACCCTAATGAGCTTGAGTAGATCTACTGAGAAACCACATCGGACTCAGGAGATTGTTGCCTCTTAATTCAGTTCGATTGCCAAACGGCAAAGATGGAAACCAACCTCAGCCATGGTCATGGCTTGCAAGGATGGACCGCTTGGGAGAAACTGGGAGGCATGGCTTGTGGGAAATGTGGGTCAGAGCGCCGCGCACATGCATGTGCACACATTCGCATGCGCACGCCAACACGCACGCGCGCGCACATGTGCATGTTTGAGGGGTCGTCAGTGCACATGCTCGCCCCCACGTTTCTTCGCGCGCGCTTCGGGCCCGCTCAGAAAAAGAGAATTCTTTGGTCCACTATTCAAATTGCTTATGTATTGGTTTAGTATTGCCGCGCGAAAATCATGCAAATAAGGCCTCAAAAAATTCTCTTATTTCTGAACGTCGAAAAGTGTACGTGGGGACCCGCGAGGGGGCGAACGTGCGCGCGCACATGCGCAAGTGCGCGCGTACGTGCACACGTGCACGCGCGTGCACCTGCGCATATGGTGGTGGATACGACGTTGGAAATGCGACCATCTGTGGGTGTTTCATGGTAGGCAATAGGAAATTTTGTGGGTTAGCTGGACTCAGAGACTTGGCTTGCGCACCTTTTGCATTGCGCACCTTTGGACCAAGAGTCGCGTTTCCTGTTCCATGTTCCACACCAAAATGTCACACCCAGATGTTGTGACAGCTGTGCCTGTGACATCCTGAGAAAGTTAAAGCCAAAGCTCAATCACCAGGGAGCAATCATCAGGGGGCCGTCATCAACAATGAAATTTTGTTATTGCATCCTGAACCACCCAACTCCTAGAAATTTTCAGTGGACATCGGTGTTTGCTGACATTTTGTGGAAATCCCCTAGAAATTAGCCAAAACACCTAAGTTCACC
>BGPT01001202.1:20987-47201 GCA_003297045.1 Symbiodinium sp. clade C Y103 | reverse complement strand
AAAGGCAATGCAGCAGTTGTTTTTCTTTGTGCCCTTTTTCAAGGTCATAATTTTGACAAGAATTGCGAACTTTACTTCATAATTTTACACGCATACCTCAGCGCAATCCTTGCGCGGCACTTTCCTCACAAGTATTGGACATTGCACCTTTGGCCCAAGTTGGAGACCGTAAATGAGAACAAAAAACCTGACTTTACCCGCAAAAAACCCGCAAATATCCGCAAAAAACCCGCAAATATCCGCAAAAACCCGCAAATCAAAAAAAAATTGTTTTTGGGAAGCAAAATTCTTGTAATGACGGTTGCACGCCACTTCACGGGTTCAATTCTGCAGAGCACAGTGTTTGCATACCATGATCGGAGGCTAACNGGATTAAGTAACTCTTTCCGATGGCTCAGTTCTGGGTGGGAGCCTGGTGGTCGCTGAGAAATTGTTAAAAACGCTGAAGTTACCTAAGAAACCTAAAAAAGCGGAAACTCCTTAAAATTTCACGGATTTGGGTGCTCCAGGCATTATAATATCATTTCCATATTAGAATCTGCATCTTCCCCCATGATTTTAGCAACCCTAGGAGGGTCTAGGACCACATCTTTATCAAACGAACCTATTGTCCAAGTAGCTCCGGCCGCAGCTCGTGTGTCTTTCGCACGTTGTCGAAACAACTTTGCCCGGCCGCATCGGCCCACCATTCGTATCTGGCATCGCCGTACCTGGATCTGGAGGAGTTCACCTACGAAAAAGATCGAAAAATTGGATGATCTGTACATCGTTCAATTATAGATCTAGTGCACATATTATAATACAATAATACATATATATATATATATTATATATATATATATCCAAGATATACTAAGTATATGATTCATGCGGAATTTATCAAGTATTACTAAGATTATGATGGAGCTCATTACAGGACATACATGGGTACGTTTAAGTTTGAGCCATCAAATTTGGGGATATGTTCTGAACATGGGGTATACCAGCAGCAAAATACCAATTCTTAATGAACAAAATATCAACCAGTGGATCTGGGGATAATCTAGTTCTAAACAGACCCACGTGGATATTTAGAGCGATATATATATATATATATAAGCAGTAAAATAGATATATTTCGTACCAGCATTAACGTGTATCCTGTTGATCTACCACAAAACATTTGAGTATAGTATAGCTAATATAATTTAACAGTGTATATATATATATATATGTATATATATGTACCATTTCTGGACAAATACATCTTCTTGAAGCATTGGTGTGAGGTCTCAAAAATATACAAACAAATAACGGTTTAAAAAAAAAAAATCGATCTAAAAAAAAAACACGACAAATGACAGACGGCGCTTTTGCAGCCTAAATGTAGCCGAACCGTTCTTGGACTGCAGTGCTGTCACCACCATATTCAGGGTTGCCCCACGTCACCACATTTCCATCTGCCAAGATCGCGGCAAAAGCACCAAGTGTAGCAGAAATCTGCTGAACATTCCTCAACCATCCTCAACCTATCTTGAACTGCGGTGCTGTCAGCACCGAACGCATCCTCACCCCATGTCACCACTGATCTATCTGCCAGGATTGCAGCAAAAAGCACCGCTCGTCGAAAAGATCTGCTGAACTTTCCTGAGCTGATCTTGGACTGCAGTGCTGTCACCACCAAAACGAGCGGTACCCCACGTCACCACATTTCCATCTGCCAAGATCGCGGCAAAAGCACCAAGTGTAGCAGAAATCTGCTGAACATTCCTCAACCATCCTCAACCTATCTTGAACTGCGGTGCTGTCAGCACCGAACGCATCCTCACCCCATGTCACCACTGATCTATCTGCCAGGATTGCAGCAAAANTCAACCATCCTCAACCTATCTTGAACTGCGGTGCTGTCAGCACCGAACGCATCCTCACCCCATGTCACCACTGATCTATCTGCCAGGATTGCAGCAAAAGCACCGCTCGTCTGAACCTTCCTGAGCTGATCTTGGACTGCAGTGCTGTCACCACGAGCGGTACCCCAGGTCACCACATTTCCATCTGCCAAGATCGCGGCAAAACAAGCACTGAGTGAAACAGAAATCTGCCGAACGTCTCTCAACTGATCTTGAACTGAGGTGCTGTCACCACCTACGATATCCCGACCCCACGTCACCACATTTCCATCTGCCAAGACTGCAGCAAAAGATTGGCTTGTCGCACAAATTTGCTGAACATTCCTCAACCTATCTTGAACTACAATGCTGTCACCACCACATTCAGGGTTGCCCCATGTCACCACGGATCCATCTGCCAAGATTGCAGCACAAGCACTCGCTGTGCCACCAATTTGCTGAATATTTCTGAGCTGATCTTGGACTGCCGTGCTGTCACCACATTCACTGTCACCCCATGTGACAATCCCATCAGCTCCAACACACCACAAGGCAAAAGTTTTCCAGCTATCTTTGGATGCTGGGCAAAAGCAGCAATGCTGTTTCCATTTTGAAGCCCGGAAAATTGAAGAGATTCAGTTGGATGCAAAAGACGACCATCAGGCGCAACCAGCCTCAGGAATCTGTCCCAAAGACCGTTGTGCAGCGATTTTCAAGTCAGCAACGGTGCCAGACTGCAGGACTGAGACAGTTTCAGACCTGCCACTCGGCAAAGACACCTGCTTCAGGGTGTTCGCCATGGCATTTTCCTGACCACAGCAGCGACGTTTCCGCGGCACATCTTCGTTGATACTCCGATCTCTCATGGGATTCATCGTGCCGTATAGCTTTTTGACTACGCAGATCTAGACCTGATCTCAAAGCTCTGCGATTTCGGTGCCATGTTTTGGTCATCGCAACTCGGTTTTAATGGGATGGAAGTCATGATCTCTGTGGTGGGGTGCCTCGCCACCTCAGAACCTGCCAGGGTACATTGGGGCCACCACATGTCATAGTTGTCTAGAAGGTAAACACATCCTTGAGAATTGAACAACTTTGTAGTGTAGTAATCTAAAAAATGATACTTGAGGTGGTTTCATTGCTTCCGAAAAGATAATCAGTGTCGTTTCTTAGACAGAAGGCAACATATGCATATTAATATATATATATATATATAGATATAGATATGTATGAATCCGGTCAAAGTTCCAGCTGTAGCCAATTATGTTACTTAGATTTGCACTCCACCTCGCAGCGGTTTTTTCTCCAGAACCGCTATATCTAGCCCACAAACATATCTGGGCCTGGGTCAAGTCGTTAACCCAATGATGAGATCGGTCTTAATGCGCTGCTAAAAATGAACTCAAATCCGTGGTCACCCAGGGGTGACATTTGTTGACCCACTACAACTGGAGTATGTCCTCTGCTACTTTACGCTGCCGAGGTGCCAATGCCAGCCCATGCCCCAAACGTATTTGGCCGCATCCTGGTCGCTGTATATCCTGGGCAGTGACCTGGATGATTTGGTTTTACCCTGATTTTAGGAAACCTCCATCTCTGAAACCACCAACCGGGCATGAACTGCGTCAATTGCTCGTTCTTTGAAAGCTATGTGACTATCCTTCATGACTATCAGTGGGTGACAAACATCATTGGATTGGATTGTAAAGGGAACACAAAATAACACAAACATCAGGAAGCACAGGAACGCTTCTTTGATGGTCAAAATCGTGGTTTCCTGTAATAGATTTCCCTTATTAGTTGATCGCCTATGGATTGGTTGAAGGGAAAATCTAGGTTTGATGGATTGGTTAATAGGCTGTTAAAGGAAAAAAATAACCAATCCATCTTCCAAGCTGTCATGCCGAAATTAAGCGTCGTGTGAGCGCGCAGGAAAAGGTCGTCCCTGTTGTGGTCCCAGGCGATCAACTTCAGATCCAGTCCTTTTTCGCGGTGAAAACCCAGGCAAAATCAGCGAACTAAATGGTGGATCTATGATTTGTGTAGATGTTCCATGATTTTCCATGATATCATGGTGAAAGCCCTACGAAAACCGGAGGAAGTACGGACAAAACAGTGTGAAAACCATAGGAAAATCATCTATCAATGGTTGAATTGAACAAATCTATCTATATTTACGGTCATTTACTACTGCAAGAAAGATCATGAATCACCCTCAAGCAACATGAATCATGTTGGGGTCGCTTCTGCTGGATTCTTCAACTGATAGGAACAACAAATGGAGAGCTGCAACCAGAAACCTCAGAACTAGGATCCCAGAAAGATCCCAAACATATACTTCTTTAGACGATACAAGGGTTTGTTTGACAATATGACATCTAAAAATTCTCAGGTCATAATCATCATAATCATCATTGCCCCCCTATCAAAATGACCATATAATCATATATATATATATATCCATATATATATACTTATATATATATATATTATTATTATTATTATTATTATTATTATTATTATTATTATTAGTATTATTATTATTATTATTATTGAAGGATATTGGAGGTAAATCCAACTGTTCAGACACTTCCAAATTCCCGGGGGTCCTGGCCCCATTTAGCATCTCGGTTCAACCGAGAAACCGCTCTTCTCCAGTTCAGGCCCCAGGTGGTCGCGAATGAAATCGCGCTCCTCTTCAGGACTGTACAAACCTCGGCTGGCGATTCCAGTTGCTTAGACCCTCCAAGTAGCCATGAATTCACAGGCAAAAGTATGTAAAAGTTCTAAGTCATAATGGGATCATATAGCCCCATTTTTCCAGGTATTTGGAGGGTCTAAAGAAAATACTCTGAACAAATGCAGGATTGTCGTGGACTATTCCTTTTCACGCCACTTGCTCATTGGCGTCTGCTGCCCGGCCACAGTTTTCCCACGGAGTCTGTCCGTCAGGTTCATTCCTTTGATGCAAAGGGAAAGAAAACGTCCGAGCTAACCAATGTGTTTTTGAAATGGTTTTGAAAGCTTTGGGAAAACAAGTTAAGCCAGAAGGAGTTAAGATTGCTATGGTCATAACATATCATAACCTTAGCTATCTCTGATCTTTGACTAAACCGTACACGAACCACAACTGCAAACTTGGCTCCAGAAATCGAAAAGACATGGCGAGCGTGGGGAACATCTGTGACTGAAATTTGGCTATGGGTCAAGACCCAAAAAAATCACCTGGTTTTCAGCACCAAATAGCTGGGAGTCTTGGATGTTCACCCACCCCATTTTCGTATTTTGTCGGTGTTGATCCGTCCCCATACACAAATGGGGGTGAAACAAACTACTGCTGCAGCTTGTTCAGCCAAGTGGTGCCACATTTGTGGGTGCACAGCCATGCGTGGATTATACCTTCCTTTTTGAGAATTTGTTTCATCAAAGGTTCTCGCTCACTTCCGGATATTCCAAGAGCTCTGAAGTCCGGAAACAATCGCAAATCGTCAGGAAGGTGGTACACCCAATAAACAATGCCCAAGTTGGGGATGGTATCAACGACATTTTTCTGGTTTTTCGTGTTGGGTCCATCAGACTACGGGATTTTCAACATGATTTTCTCTGGTAACTGAACATAGCTATAGACAACCAACATTCTTAACGGGCAAATTATCTATGAATTGGCAATTTTCCATAGCTAGGTTGTTACCAAAGGGAAATGATCAACACATGATCAACTGTTGATGTTGATCAACTTCGATACAGTGATACCAACTGATAGCCAACCTAAATGGACCCAAATCAACTTCAGTAATGATCAATCGCCAACATCTCATGCTGTAGTAAATCTTCAACAGCCAAGCCACTGAACTGAGAAACCCCATAAGGAGAGACCCTTCTCCTTCATCATTTGGGCAAAACGCACATAGAACTTGGCCCACACAGGGCGACATGCCTTGGAGACAGGCCCAAGGCTGAAGTCTATTTCTGGTCTCCCCATTGGGGTGACCCAGTCTGAACTAGGCTATCTAGGCTGATCTATATTATATGTGTATAACAAATGAGAAGATTTGCCACGACCACCAAGATCTGCACCAGAGGCTGATTCGCTCAGGCTCCAAATTAATTAGGAAAGTTCAATGAACAATCTTGGTATGGGTCACCATGTGTCGCCCATATCACTTCTGGCATCACAAAAAACTTCCCACTGGTAGTTGCCACACACCCAAGCGCTGTCCAGGTGCTTCTTTCAGCTTGCCTCCTTGACACATCTCTCCGCTATCCTGGGCATCAACTGCGCTGCATTCCTAACCCCTGCCACGTGGTTTTTTCTTTTGGGTAGATGATAAAAAAACACCAGTTTCTTCCCCCTTGTGGCACTCATGTTCCTGTTTTTTCCAGTTACTAATAGGTTTGAGCAACCCTGTGCCATGGGAAATGTTGAACATGTTTACCACCTGTTAAACAAATCTGTTTCGTTTGAAAACAACGACATCTTTCATTGGAGAAATCATCAACCAGGTGGTGGAAATTTCAGCCAATCATGATGAATTTTCTGGAGGCCAAATTGGCAAATGTTCCAAAGCCCCAAACAAATCAGTTCAGACATCCTTGAATCATCATGAAATGTACAGTTCTATGGAAATCCCATGATAAACAACCCCCAGTATTACCATGAGTGAGTGGTAAAATAATCATATATATATATATACACACACACTCTCTTACAGTGAATTCAAGTGGTAGGTTTATGAGTGGATTGGTTTAAGGGAACATCTGCAGGAAACCATTGTTTTTTACATGCAACATAGAGGGCGTCCTGAATTTGTTCCGTTGACCCAATCCATTGAGTGATTGGGTAAAGCCTCCCCATCTGGAGCTTTCCAAAGTCATGGGGGGTACCTCCAAATCATCCATCCGAATCATGGATGACCATGACTTAGGAACTTGAAACGTCCATGGTGACGACTGGGTTCATCCCCACCAGACCCATCGGTAAAAGCAGCCAGCCTTCATCCACTTGGGAGGACTCCATGGGCTTGCGAAGATCCTGTGGATGATTGGTATCAGATATATTTACCATGGTGGATCATACATGTGTTTTTTTAACCATAAATCATGTGTCCTCAATGGTAGATATGTATATATATATATTGAATTATAGTGACTGAGTGTTTACATGTTTCATTTATGCTAGGAACAAGAATCAAAAACACTATCATTCCTGAACACCACTGATTAATACCAGTGATTAAATGATGATTAACATTCCATGATCCTGATCATTCAGATGTTTTCCAATGAGCCACATGTTTTTTCCATGATCATTTTACCATTGACTTCTATGGATTCTCCCCAGTGAATCAGCTGAGGCTCGTCAGGGGCGCAGCTGCCACTTTGCTCGCGCGCCTATGAAGTTCGGAAGCCATGGCTTGGAGGTTCACCAAGAGTAGAAGTACCAATTTACCCTGGAGTAGACCTACAAGAAATGATCTGATTAAATGGTGGATTCTTCAAATTTCGATGTTGATTTACTCTGGGGATCTCTGGGTTCAGATCCAATCAAGCAAACAACACCAACTGGGTGTGTACGAAAATGTTGGAAGGGTACACCAACCTACAGTATTGTTTCGTTCCCAAAGAAAACGGTGAACTGAATGAATTGATGAACTGTTACTTCTTGGGTTTGCACTTTGAGGGCAATGCTGCATCCTTAAAGGGTCCACCATCAACACAGCACGGCAGTGCCTCACCATTGGAAGAATCGCCTCTTCCTTAAGACACTGAAACTCTTAGATGCAAATGTCTAACGAAATGTCTCAAGATGCTCAATGACCCCTGCAGAATATGTTGACTTTTAACCAGCATTCGACTCTACATCTGAGAATGTTCATACCCTGGCGCACAGCGGAATTGGTTGAGGCAAATGGTGAAGAACACATCAATATGGCTTTGTTCCAAAGTTTTCTGGTCTATGGATGTCTGTGCCCTCAAATTGGATGGTTATCGTCATCTTTCCTGTTGAAACATTACACAACAATTTCATGGCTACCTCCCAGAGGACCTCCCATTTCAACCACACCCAATATTTGATCAATGGCTTTGGCCAGTGAACAAATCAGTCCACTTTCACAACGAACCAGCGGCATATCGATCCACGCAGAACTTCGACAGATCCTCATTTTCGCAGCAGGTCCAGTTGCCATCTGAGAAGTCACAAGAATTCCTCACCGTCCGCAGGAAGGCTCAGCTGAAGCAACCAGCCGCCCATGGTGCGGTATTTTGAAGCAACCAACATGAGGAATTAGATGATCAAACGAACCAACATGAGGGAAATTACAACTTTACCCAACCCAAAATAGCTATACACTTAGCCTCAGTACCAACAGGAAATCATATGTGTTTCCCATCAAAACTCAGAGGTCCTGCAAGATTTCCCTGCACATTTTTGGGTTTTAGGATTACCCTCTGGTAAACTAACACAACTATGGAAAATCACCATTTTTTATGGGAAAATCCACTATAAATGGCCATTTTCAATAGCTATGTTAGTTCACCAGAGGGTATTGGGTACTCAAATTTGATTGGTACTCCACTGAGTCTATGCACGGATGTGCTGCTCCAGGCAACATTTGTCGGGCATCTTCCACAGAAAAAGGGAGGTTGCCGAATATATTTGGGGTGCAGCCTTGCAGTTCCAGTTACAAGTGGATATACGGTACAACCATAGTTATAGATAGTCATAGGGGTTATATCCCAACTCATGAAAATTGTTACCATTGTTGTACCCACCACTAAACTTTGGACAGCACAAATGCTAATTTTTGTGTTGCACAACGTTCGACTACGTTGCTTCGAGTGATCCCCACCGTGACATTTATTTTCTGGCATATATTCTGACATTCTATGTGGAATTCTAAGGTGACATATATTCTGACATTCTATTTGGCACAATTCCATTCTGAATTTCTTTCTGGCGTATATTCTGACATGTTATCTGGCATTTTTCGGGCATCTATTCTGCCATTCTATATGTTCGGGTCCAGGCGTGCTCCACTGCCTCCGGAGCTTGCGATAGGGTTCGGCACCGAGCTGGCAAAGAAGCAGGAGAGCAGAGGATCCGGAAGCAGTGAAGGAGTAGGAGTGAGTAAGAGTGAGTACGAGTTTGGCACACCTTTGTCATCTAGAGAGTTTCACCTGGCAGGTGGGGAAATACCAAAGTCTGCAAAACAATGGGACCCAAGAAAGACGGGGACACAACATTTGACCGTTTTTGCTGAATGACTTGAAGCCAGGGCGCATGTGGAGCCGTCCCATATTGAAGCCCAAACCAGTCTCAGGATGGAAGTAAGCATCCACAATCCTCGGAGATGCGAATTTTTGGGTCACCGTCTTGGGATTGATCGAATCCGCTACCCTGTAGACCAATTTGGGGAGATGATGCGACACAACACAAACAGGTTAGGAAATGGAACCATCAACCAACCATATATGATTTGTGCAGGCCCAACAAACGGGGATGTGCAAAAAACAAAAGGCAATTCTTTTGGAATAGCTAATTAAAGTAGCTATGCAATGTTTTTGTTGTTGGATTGCTGTCTCTCCATCATTGCAGCCAAAATATCCTCACAAAGCCAAATGTTCCCTGTGTATCCATGTATGGTATACTCTGAAGCCAGCTTGTGCCACTCAAACAGCTCATTCTTGTAGCGAGGCAAATATACCACGTCGTCTAGCATTTCATTCAGATTCATAGAATCTATATTATTTGCAGAATCATATTAATTGATACATGCTCTAATGATAAATACAATCTGAACAATTCAGAAAACATTCCTATATGTTGCTTCATCATACACATGTATATACATACAGCAGTACTATTTATATATATATAATGTCATCTCCACAATCAATCTTGTTGCGTCCAACCTCAGGAAAAGGATCCGCTCTTGGCTGGCGGACCCCATCTGCTGCAGAATCTTGCAGGAGGACTCCTGGAGACCCAGGGGTTTCCCCAAGAAATGATTGGAATATGGTGGATTTTTATGGAGTTTCCAATAGTTTCGATAGCAATGCTAGGTTTACTGGAGGGTACTTACAGATGGAACAAAATAGGTAAGTGATCATGATAATATCATGGTAGGGATATCAATCAGTCAATTATGTTCAAACATGCTGAATGAAAGTGAGGGTCTTTCTGGTACAACACAGTGTGAAACATGGGATATCGACACATCAAGTTTGGGATGCACTCATGGATGGTGAATAGCCCACAACCCACGGCTTGTAATATCCACAGAGCTGTTGGTGAATTCCACATGTTGCACCTGCTATCTCTGTGCATGTTGCCGCTAGGTAAACTCTATGAATTCCGTACTACTGTAGCAAACATTGGTGATGACCATGATGAGGTCGTGAAAAACTTTTTACAATGTGCTCCAGTGCTTTTACACTTGATTATAGCAAAAAGATCTGCTCATTGAAGTTCTTGGCGTCACTTGGGTTGGTCCCAGAAATGGCTTCTCCATATTTTTCTCAACATGTTCACTATATATTGGAATCGCAATTCTGGCTAAAGCCTCTTCAATGTGAGGCCCGCCAGCTGTGAATTGGTTTATAATGGTTTATACATACATTCAACATGTAAGATATATATATATATACTATATAGATAATTATATATATATTTAATTCCTATACGTTGAAATCAGACACCAGTATAAACCTAGAAGAGAAATGACCAAATCCCTGGGGCCAACAACATGCTTCGACCCAAACAATCGCAGCCCATCCGGGTAGAGGCTCCGTGAAGGACGTACCGAAGCCCATGAATTCTTGAAAGGTCATGGAGGGGTCGATCACCAAGGAGACTTCACCTGGCTTTTTATCGCGGACGTCCCGGGATCCAACAGAAAGCCTCCGGAAGAGCCATGGTAAACTGGTAAACCCCATGGTTTACCCATAGGTAAATGATCTACATGGGTGGGTTTGCATATGTGGAATTTTGCTGGAGGCTGGATGCTCTGCAACTTGTCAAAGTTATATATCCCTCCACAATCAGAGCCTCTGCTACCGCTGGAGTAACAATCTCAATCATGGCTTTGAAATCCCCAAAACCCCAAAGTCTATCATCCTTTTCAAAATTCGGAAGCCAAACATAAGGTTAAACCTCATCTCATCCCCATGAAAATAGCGTAAATAATTGGGGGGCCCATTCACATGTTTCATCCCGATGTTCATCACTTGCATCCCGATCTCAGCTGCCCAACACCAGCAACCCATGCAGGAGATAGTGAATTGATCATCCATAGTCGTCACGAATTCCCCATGCAATTTTGTAAACATATGATAACATATATGGAGGTTTCCATAAATGGGGGTACCCCAAATGGATGGTTTATAATGGAAAATACAATACCATTGAAATTTGAAATGAATGATTTGGGGGTACCCCCATTTTAGGAAACCTCCATATCATCATATTGGCATTTCTGAAAATTTGGGGATCATCCCTAAAACCATTGATGTGTCAATACCAAGCTGTTCGAAGTTGAAGAGATTCCCGGCTACCCCCATCAAAAAAGAACAATTCATAAACTATATTCTATATATTCTATATAGTAAAAACATGTAAAAACATGCGAAGGATCCATTCATGTTTGGTATACCTTAAAATCATTATAAGAACCCCCCGAGTCTCGTGGGATTGGCGTCATCCCCCTGCCCGCACCTTTGTTGGGCTGCCCCTTCACCAGCTCAAGCTGCGCCAGTGGCTGCAGTCGTTCACCGCCCCGGCTGGTGCGCACCACTGCCACGTGGCCGGCCTGCAGCGGAGGATGGGACTCGCCGCGCCTTTGGAACTGCCATTTTGGAGTCCCCCCCATTATTGGACAAACGCAATATGTTCACTCGTGGAATCCACATTGTTGATGGTTAAATCTACATGTTTGACATTTTTTGACGCTTAAATCCAGGTGTTTGAGAAGTAAACCCGAACTTTTGATGATAAAACTCCCAATTTCTTCTGCTGAAACGACAACGTTCCGGCCCTTTTCGCGCCTTTGTTTCCTCCAGCTTTGGCAACGGACATGCGAGGCGCGCGTGGCGCAAATTGCCTCAAGGCCGCATGTTTGTAGAGGCTGTGGGTCAGAATTGGGTACGCAAAAACTTCCCCAATTCCAATACTGTGGGTGAAACATGGTAAAACAGTGCCATAATAATCACACATTTGGGAATGGTTTATACAACCTATTTATGGCGAAATGGGGATGGTTTATCATGGTTTATTGTTGTTTTCCCAACATTACTAATAACCAGTGGGTACTTTGTCTTCTATTGAAAATCAAGGTACCCACTGGAGATTGAACAAACATGAGAGAAACATGGTGCAGTAATAAATGGTTAGTACTACTACTGTGGATATTGCCCACTGTCTTTCTTAGACTTTTGACCTGGGCCGACAGGGATAGGACGATCAATTCAGTTCTAAAACCTTGAACTTTTAGTCGCAACATGCGCTAGATCCATATTCCCTTTCAAGGTTTTCTAGATTGGCCCAAATATGGTGAAACAAACATGGTCAAACAAAGCCCCTAGGTGTTGGACATGTTCTGGACATGTTTTGACTCATCTTACAAGCATCATGTGTTGGTGGCGGTAGTTTAATCATATGTTCCAACATAATCACGTGGGAATGATTCCAACAAATTTCAAATCATAGCCGATTGGGCTTCACACATTGACGCCAGCATGATATGGTCTGAGAATGTCTGAGATATTGTGCTGATTTGTGTTCACTCAAATCTATTTCTGAAAGGCTTAGTTTAGTTGATTTCTGGGTCTACAAGGCCACAACATCCACCTGAACCCTTGCCGCCTGTTTGATTGTAGTACCACTTGCGGCATTTTGCCACAAGTTCCGCCGTCTCCTTCCGCCAGCCCATCTCCACCTACTTCGATGGGTGAAGTCTAATGGGAAATGGGGATTCAATCCACAGGAAATCACAGAGGTAACATAGGAATTGCCCCACACTTTTCCATCCACGCTTGATAGACTCTGGTAGACCCTTAAACCTGAGGATCATTGCCATCATTGCCTCCAAAATGCATATATTTTTTACACATCTTATACCAGGAGATCTACAAAGTTGGTCCATTCACTCAGGCCCCGGCCAACCACCAAATGTTCTTCTTCCTCAGGGTCTCAGGGGTTTCTGTTTCAAGTCTCCGGTAAAGTTAAAGTATAGTTGGAGCTTGCCGTCAAATGCGTACAATACACCGCAGCCATCTACAAGCCGTGTACCAAGTACTTGCTATATGCATCATCCAATTGTGCTTGGAATGAGCATACACAAAACCACACCTATGATGAGAGGTCAACATATCATACATTGCGATCTGACATGTGCGCTTCATATAGCTCACACAATACTTGATCATCTACAAACAACACGGACCTCATCCGACCTCCCTGGGCTCCCAAGCAGATACATCCAGTATGCTCCCATGAGGATGCAGCCCAGCAGTAAGCTCCTTGCCGTGTTTTTTCTTCCACCAGGATTCAAGAAACCGTACCTGAGTCAACCATGTCCTTATGTATTAAAAACATGGTTTTACCGCACTAGCACTCAACACTGAACAATCTTTTCTTTGTAGAAGTTCCATGTCTATTGTATGTCCTTATTGATTACGCTGAAACTCCCCATTAAACAATCCACAGCCCCGCCTTCATGACCCTTTTTTGATCACCTCTTGTATCCATCACCTTCACCTCTGTAAAATGATCCTCACTTCCACCACAACATCAAATTCCATCCAAAAATCCATGCATTCAGCAATGATGCTGTATACAAGAATCGCTTTGTGTGATCCCCCGCCTTCAAAGAAACTGGTGGGAGGAACATATATATATATATATACACATAAATACATATACAAAACTATGAATACATCATAAATACACATATACATAATTATAAATACATCATATCTACTATGTCATATTATATTGTACCATATTCCCCTAGGTAATCCGAGGTACACAGGGGGGATCATCTGCGCAACCGCCCCGGCCCCGCTCCAGTGTTGAAACCACAGCGCCGCGATGAGCAACGCTCCTGCCATGGTCAAATGTCTGTGCAGGTCAATGAGGTTACATGAGATGAGGTTATTCATTGGATTGGTTGAAGGGAAAATTTGCAGGAAACCCATGGATTTTCCCATGAAATATAGGGGGTTCCTGTACATTTTCCCTTTAACCAATCCAGTGAGGTCACTGAATTGGGAACTGATTGTACTATGTAAACGTTTAGATAATAAACAATCAGACTTGTAGTCATAGCTGCGCTGGCTGCTGAATGATTATTCAATGTGTGCATCCATGGCGAATCTTGGATGCCCAGCAACGAAAGAACCCGCCATTCGGCGACGGTTGCCCAGCCTGAAGCAGACCTTGGGAGTGCCAGGGTCTGTGAAGCGTCCAGTGTTTGCCCTTCGAATTGAAGTAGTAAACACAGGGTGTCTGAGAATGGGAAATAATAATATATATATATATAAGTATATCATAATATATATATATATAAGTATTTTATATATATATATTATATACAGTATATATATATATGCATAAG
Organism: Symbiodinium sp. clade C Y103; assembly: GCA_003297045.1. Classification (NCBI taxonomy): domain Eukaryota; class Dinophyceae; order Suessiales; family Symbiodiniaceae; genus Cladocopium; species Cladocopium sp. clade C. Next base: position 32,719 of record BGPT01001202.1, on the reverse strand, counting down.
TATATTTTATATATAAGTATATTATATATGATATTATGATATATTATGTATCCCATGTTCTCCATGGTGCTGGAATATAGCTTTTACACCCAAAATGGCCCTGATGTAGGTATAGGTACTATTTTTGCTTGTGAGATGCCAACAGCTTGTCACTACCATTCTCTTCTTCAATGCCCCTGGTGAGTTCCTCCAAGGCACACTCGGGGCAGCAGCTGCATCCCCAAGAGATGCAGTTTCAGTGCCACGGCCAAAGGGCCAAGCACCACAGGAACGCCCAGTAGGCGCAAAAGACTCGCCATCACCATGGGTCAATGGGTTTCCCCGAAATGTCCGGGTCTTCAAAGGGCAGAACTATGAGGGACTGGAATGGTAGGTTCACTGTTGAGTTATTGTTCGTTGTTGCATTGGTTGCAAAATATGGATCGAACAAAGCGGTTTGCCTGCTAACCCAGAAACTTCTGGGATTTATTCGAGCGCCAGCAATGGCAAGTTCCAGTCAGCTTTAAGTTGCTGGGTCAATGCAATACATTTTTTCTTCGCCGTCAAAAAGGACATTTGTGTGAGTACTTCAGTAAAGCTTTAGATTCTGTATGAATCCTGTGTTCCAAAAGGTAGTTACAAACACGATTTGAACTGAACCTTTAAAATCCTTGAGAGTCACATGTTGGCAACAAGCAAAGTTCTGGTCCGGCGGTCAACATTGAAATTCAAATAAGATTGCATTCTATTTCACCGGTTGTGGGTGAGCATTTAGTGATCACTCAATGATCAGGCCTCAAATCTGAGATCCAGGTGAGGTACTTTAGATTGAAGGTCCAAATGTCCAGTACCAGACTTCATCCATTCATTCGCAGACTTTGCACGCAAAACAAAAACACACACACACACATGGAAATTCGTGGCTGCTCTGCCATTTTTGGAGTACTTGAATTGCAGAACTCTCTCCCCACAATTTCGTTTGCAGCAAAAAAAAAGGGTTCGCATAATAAGGCCTTACTGACTCATTCTTGGCTCCGGGAAAAAACATCTACCAATAGATGGCCAGGTTCGACAACTGCAATGATGATTCCCTTAACAAATCTGGGAACATCAAATAACATATGTAATTACAAACCATATGGTGTAAAATTAGCCAAACATTATAGTGATTCCATTATATATATATATATATGTAGTGATTCCCCTTCCTAAGTCCCCTTTGTTGTGAGGTCATTGCGATCTATGTGTTTTTTCCCCCAAACCAAGGTACCACCAGCAGCTGAGGTCTCCCACGACGTGATGGCGCTCGCTGAGGCCTGCGAGTCTGGCCCTGAAATGGTGGAAGTTTGTGGAGCCTCGTGTGTTGGACCTCTCCTTGCACCAAGCTGTTTTTCTTCACATAGAACATCCTATAGAACAAATACTCTATGTATCTCTCTATGTCAAAAACCTTCAGCATCTCATGGTATGTGGTCAATGGCTGAAAGATTCAGGTCTGCAACCTTCCTTCGAATTCCTGGGATGTTCCAATGAAGTCTCTACCAAAAGGGCCAATATGGCCATCCGCTGCTGGAAACTTTTTGCGCCCTCCAGCAGCCCACATTTCCTGAAAGGGCGCTGGTTTTCAGCTGGGGATGTGGACTAATGTCATCACCGATTTTTTGTTCATGATCAAACTAAAACTTCAAATGTCAAATGGTGAACCAAATGTGAACACGAGCTTCTAGCGATACATCGATTTACAAATCTTCTCATTGGTGATTAGGGTGTGTACAAGATGTAAATCACTATATATCCCAATAGATCCCAGATTTCAGATCCTTAGATTCATTGCAGGAGGTGTTGCCGGATTTTTTGCACGCCCTCACCCCCCCCCTCGATCAATGTACTGGCCAAGAATCATCAGTGCTTCTTTCCTCGGAAGGGAGCGAACTTCAATGGTTCTGAATGCAAATAGATTTCACTCGAAAAACGGGATATACATAGCGATGCCTGTTTAGATGGGATAAACTACGATGAACCATGGGATTTTGCGGTTACAGATTTGAAGACAACCTCAAATGAAGTTTCACTGAAACAAAGGGAAAGCACCACTTCACACATGTTTGTCCTCAGTTCTGAAGAGTCAGTCATGTCAAGCAATTTCAACAGGAAAAGAAAACAACACCCAAAAAATAACGCTGTACCTTTTTTCCAGCCTTGAGAGGTTCGAAGGAAGGTTTCCAATACAAAGCGATGTGTTTCTTCTGAATAGAATCTAACCAATCGCAAGGATTTGACCGGGCACACTGGAGGAGAAAGGCCAGTAAAAAAAAAAAAAAAGTGTCAAACCTTTGTGTGTGCACCCTCCCTTGCGGGTCGGTCAAAACTACATCTCCAGTGGTTCCAACAGGCGACATCTCTCATCAAGAGTCTAGTGACCTCCAACACATCAGCGGAGAACATCTTTCAAACCCACCCCTGGTGATGGTATGTTGGGCTTCCCTCGTCATAGTATCTGGCTCTGTCCCAAAATGTCATCATACATATGGTATGCGGTATACCCCGAAATTGCAATCTTTAAATGGAAAAATGCACAAATCACCATCTGCAGCTCAGGGACCATTTGGTGAACTGCTCCTTTGGCCCTGTGGCAGTTTGCAGCTTCTTGCACTCAATCCGCAAGTCAGGGCCTGGGCACAGTGATGGGGACCCATGGCTATCTTCAAAGCGCCAAGAAGATACCTCTACGTAACTCCTAATCATTGAATGTAAAGGCTTTTCTGTGTGTGTTTTTGGTTCAGCAATTTAGACCCTTCAAGCACCAATGATTTCATACAGGCAAAAATCCCAAGTGATATTATATAATGTATATTATATAGTATCCATTTGTTCTAGATACTTTGAGGGTCTAGGTATGACTTGGGCATTGCTCATGGGCCACATCCCCTGCTGCCAGACTGAGAGCTCTGCGCTGATTTGGGGCACTCCTGCGCCAGATCCCAGGCCAAAAAAAAACGGCATCCCTACAAGTCAAAGCACACACACAAAATAACATGTTATGTCATCTTACCTCTTGTAAACCCTTCATGTTTCACACGTTCACAACTTAAAACTTGAAATATTGTGAGACTGGGCATAGCTGAGAAGGCATGCTTTGTGTACAAAAAATGAGACCTTTAGGTGTGTCCGCTGGTACCCCATCTGCATCTATCGTCTCCTTTGAGGCCCCGCAAAACCGAAGATTTCGAAGGAAAACCTGTGCTATTGAGGGGATCGGGGATGGTGGAAATGGTGGAGATGGAGGTGGATTTAAACCAGCCAAAAATGGAGATGAAAAGAATGGGATTTCATCAAGAATAAATCATGGATTTGGCAACAGCTCGTGCACTATATGTGTCCTGGAAGCTAAGTCACAAACTTCCAACTTCCGGAGATTTCCCAGTAACCGAAATTGATCTGTTCTAGAATGTATCAACTTAGAGCCGCCAAGTACCTGTAGAAATGGGTATAATAGTCCCAAAAAAATGGATATATTGAATATAGACGAATATAGGGACTTCGAGGGTCTAAGAATCCACGAATTGAACAATTTTGCCAAGCTGAATCTGTTCTCAAAATGAGATCTGTCGCCCAAGTTTTGCCAAGTCGCTCTTCGTCATTTGCTGTGGCCTTACCTCGATAGTGATGGACGGAAAGGGATCAAAAACCCTGAAGTTCATTGACTGAATGTACCCTCTGGAAATTTAATTTAATGTGTAAATCACCATTTTAAGCTTGTAAATCATCTATAAATGGGCCACCTGTAATTAATTAATTACCCCAGGGATCAGCAGGGTAATAATAAAAGAAACTGGGTCATGACACTTCTCCGCCGTAATCAGCGGTGTTAGCACCATTGAGAAACATACCCAAAACTGATGTTTCAACCTGTACCCTCTGGTAAACTAAAATAACTATGGAAATCACCTTCTTAACTGGTAGATCACATATAAATGGGCCATCTTCCATAGCTACGTTGGTTTACTGCAGGGCAAACAAAAGTGACAATCCTGCAAGAACGTTCTGGCGATTGCAAAAACATGGCTATCAACCGCTCTGGCGCATGCGTTGCATAATACCAAGCTGCTGCACTCGCTGTGCACTTCCATGGCTGCTGTCTTGTCTCCTTGGGAGGCATAGAGCCGCAGCATTGCATTACCGCTACCGTTACCTGGCCGCCGGGCAGGGCCGTGGAAAATCAGGAATGAAAGTAACAAGAGTTTGATGGATAGATATGGATAGTTTGAGGCTCTAGGTAGTTTTCTTTATGATATGTCATATGTCGCATTTTTTTGAAAACATGTTGATTGATCCTGAGTCATCCTAAGTCATCCTAAGTCATCCTGAGTCATCCTGAATCCTGAATTCCGTGGGTATCTTGATATTGATGAACCTTCAACTCAAGATGTTGATATCTTTTGGTCGAGCTGATTCCAACCATGACTCTGCTCCCCTGCCTCGGTCCACCATGGCCAAACGAGGTCCACTGCCGCGACCTGTCACCCCATGAACTGGTGGTCCCATATGGTGTAGACCCGTCCGGATGCTGCGAACACATGTGGAAAGGTTGGGCAAATAGGATGAACCATTTCCGAAATCGGACGCCAACTCATCGGAAATGTTGGAACTCTGAGGAAGGTCCCAAGAATGGGCGAAGACATGTGGAAACTATGAGAAAAATGCTGCGCAAGTTCAAATCATAAGCCAAGTACAGCCACATGGTTTGTCTGGAAAACTCTGGAAAACACATGGAAACACCCAAATTCAATGGTTGATCATCATGTGGTGGTTTCCTAAAATGGGGGGTACCCCCAGTCATCATCCATTTTCAATCCGGATTTTCCATGAAATAAACCATCCAACTATTGGGGATCTCCCATTTATGTAAATCCCCATGTTTCCCCAAAAAAGTGGCCATACTTGGGGATCACTTCCGCGGCCTGGAAGCTGCAAGACCTTTGCTGCTTCATCACCTCCAGGTCGGACTGTTGATGTCAAGTTCCACGGAATGTCACTAATTTGAATTAAGGCCATTTGGGGATGATTCCCTATATTAACCATATATTCCAGTGAGGTCACAGTGAGGTCGTTATAATTTACCTAGATATATATATATATATACATACATATGTACTTACATACTGGGTATATGATAGGAATCTGATGGATCAAAAGATAGTGATTCACTGATGTGGCACCATTGTCACTCTTTGCTATGTTGTGAACAGTTTGAAAGTCATTTGCGTTTTGAACTGAACCGGTTCTGAAAGTTTGTTTCAAAAGTGGGTAAGGGCATCTTGTAAATCGTTCTAGCCCCCCAGACTGAGTAGCAAAGAAACCCGACACCCCTTCTTGGCCACAAAAACCAGAATCATGTGTATACATTATACCTACATATAATCATACACATATAAATATATATATATATATATATGTATTGTATATATATATATGTGTATATATATATATAATATAATACAGTATATCATATGATACACACCGTGTATATATATATATAATGCTTAGTAATTATAGAGATACACCTATCAGTAGTCATAATCAAACACCATCTAAGTATACCGCACCATATCGTCATTTTTTTATTACTATACACATCCCATTATGTCTCAATTTGTTTTTCCAAAGTAATCACTTCCCATACTATGTCCCCATATGGTTGGTTGCATTCCAGCGAAATATCCCCAAACTTGATGGGCAATCACGATGTTCACAATCAGAACTTAGCAAACGCTTAGTAAAGCTGGTTAGTTAGTAAGTCTCCCAATGTGGATTGTCCGTTTATCAGTGGCCGGTACTGGCACTTACTAACCGCGGGTTGATCTTCCAAGTATCTATGTATGTAATTATATATTTATGGTAACTCTCCATAGAAATTGCTGAATCTCAAAACATTGATAAACTGAACCTTGTCATTTTAAGTGTTCCTCTTTACCCATTTCATCTCCATAAAAATCCATTACCATCCCAATTGAGTCCTCAAGAAAGGTTGGAATGTCATTCTTAACAGAAGATACGTTGAAGATCAAATCCCGTAACATCCCATGAAATTCCCATTCAGTATCATTAAGTCATAAATCAACATATTTTTAGACGGGGGTGTACTTATTTTCTCCCACGAGCCGAACAATCCATCTAGTAGGCCGGTAGATGTCCATCTCATTCATCCCGGTGTCTTATTAAAAATCCCATCAAAATATATACCCTCTGGTAAACAAACAGTTTGCTATTGAAAATGGCCATAGAAATGTCGTGGATTTTCCCATTAATAGCATGGTGATTTTCCAGTTCGCTATGTTAGTTCACCAGAGGGTATAGTGAAACGCATCTCTTCTTATCGCGTTCATTAAGATTAACCCAGAAAAATCCCTTTGTTATCCCATTGTTAGCCCATTAAAATCTTATTATATATAATATATTATTTTGCCATGAAAATCCATGAACATCTCGGACAAATCCCAACTCCCATGAACTATTCCATTAAGTCCCATTGAACCATCCCGAATCCCATTATTAGCCCATTAACATCCCTTTGACATCCCCTTAAAAAGTCCATTAAACCCATCGAAAAAAGGAACCATCCCCAATGAACCATTAACATCCCATGAAAATATCCCATTCTTAGCCCATTGAATTCCATTGTTCCCCAACCAAATGATGAATGGAACCCATTGATTCCTCACATCCCACGGTACTTCCCCGGCCGCGCGGCTTTGGGCCGTGACGTGCACGTTGCCACAGACCATGGCATCGGTGATGCGCAAGATCCACTGAGACCACTGTGACTCCAAGGCATCTAAACCTGGGTCGACAAAAATCCCTCACTGGATTGATTAATGGGAAAATGTTAACCGGAAACCATGGATTTTCCCATGAAATATAGGGGTTTCCTGTAAATTTTCCCTTAAACCAATCCATTAATTACCCATGTTTAGATGGTCATATATACAATGCGTTGTTTCACCAAGTATTAGATTAACAATATGATTAACAATATGATTGACATAATGGTTGTTACCACCCATCCAAGTAATATTAGCAATGCTAGTGTTACCATTCTGGGTGGTATAAACCATCCATGGGTGGTATAAACCATCTATGGTTAGTAAACCACCCCCACATTTTCCATTTTGATGGGTAGGATTCCAACCATCAATCCATATGGGTGATTTATTATTGCTTTACTAACATTTCATGAGATGATGTTTCTTAACTGTCAATTATTTGGGTCTATTGTTCTAAACTCGTATGCCTCCACACTCCTATGTATATTACGTATAGTAATTTGCATGTAATTTGCCATATGTTATTAGGTGATAAAGAACGACTTTGATAAAGAGTTTTTGGCATCAAATGAGTTCGTAGAAAGCTTTTCAATATAAATGTATTTTTCCAAAAATATTATATAGTCATAGAAAATAACAGATTGGGCTCTTATCTCCAATATACATTTGTGTTCAAAAACGATATACATTTTGTCAGGCATCAATCCAGTATCAGTTCCGTTGTCTGTTGTATATAGGTCTGTTCCATACAAAGGCTTAACACGGATTACCATATTTATTTGAATTGTTCTTCAGATTCAGTCCAGTGAATTTGGTACTGTTGAGTTTCTTTAGATTGAACCCTGCAAACCTATTTTACCCAATCGATGTCAACCAAACCATTTGCCGTTGCGGGTGACAACTGGTGTGCNTTGAACCCTGCAAACCTATTTTACCCAATCGATGTCAACCAAACCATTTGCCGTTGCGGGTGACAACTGGTGTGCTTTCCATTTATTGTTTGCTGTCGCAAAGTGCCTCCATGAGTCTCCCAAAAACAGTTGTTCTCTTTTCCCACATACTTTGTGGACATCTTTNGGTGTGCTTTCCATTTATTGTTTGCTGTCGCAAAGTGCCTCCATGAGTCTCCCAAAAACAGTTGTTCTCTTTTCCCACATACTTTGTGGACATCTTTGGCCCTGAATTATACGACGAATGGACTCAAGAAAGAATGGGGTGAAGACTCAAGAAAGCAAGCAAGGGGCTGACAACAAAGTGAGAAAACAAAAAAGGTACAGTACATGTTATACTGTACAGACATGTACAGACTATTCTTACTTGGATAGATCCTGGCAAGAACAAGCCAGTCATAGGTGCTCAAAAAGGTTTCAATGCAACAATGGCCCTTTGACANTATTCTTACTTGGATAGATCCTGGCAAGAACAAGCCAGTCATAGGTGCTCAAAAAGGTTTCAATGCAACAATGGCCCTTTGACAATCGATGTTCAACGAATTTGTCAATGCTTACTCCATCACCAACATCAAGTTTCAAGGCATCAAAGCATTATATACAACATCTCAAATACCAAGGCTTGAAACTGGAACAGTTCCTTCAGAAATACAAGGTGCAAATCATCAGTCATCACCTTCAACAGCAAGAAGAAGGAGTTGACGAGTCTAAAGATTGATGATTTCAATTTGGAGAATGTAGGAGTCATTGCTCACTTTGGAAGTGAAAGCGAAGATGAACACGAATGAAAAGCAATCGAAAGATAAAACCAAGAGATAATGAATTGTGTCAAAAGTCATCATATGCCTTCGCCAGATGATGACAATGAATTCTGGGAAACAGTGATCAACCGGTTCCATCAAGAAAGCAAAGTAAGGGGAGTAATAGTACATGCTTATGTTAGGTTTGGCATCATTCGAAAATGTATGAACACTTGGTCGATAGAGACATCATCGTTCAATGTGAAAAAGACTTGAACAGAGATGGAGAGATGAACACAAGGTTGTTAAATGATAAATCATTATCTGTTGTAAGGAGCAATCAAACAACTAAGCAAAGGAAAGGAATTACCATATTCACCAATGAGAGTTATTGAATGGTGGTGGGATGGAATAGGAACTTGGAGAGCATAAACTGATTCATTGATTGATAACATCTTAATAAAGTAGTCACCAACCCAAACACAAACATAAAACCCTAAGAACAACAACAATTATCCCCCTCATCTTAAACCAAACAATGAAGTGAAAGTGTGCAAAACTGTCCCACAATCCCCACCACATAAAACATCAAAGGTAGGGAAGAAACATTGAACGAGAACATAAAAACCATAACAGGCAACAATGAATGCTGGGATGTCCCAGTATCCCTGTTTTACCACTTTTTTTGCTGGGATTTCTGGATGTTCATTCCCCGCCAAAAATGGCTTTAAAGCGTCCAAATAGGTTTTATGTTTTATGGTTAAAAATAGAAAATCAACGATCACTATTTTAGTAGGAGTTGATTTTTCTGTCTTTGAGGCGATTACTATAAACCATCCCCCTATGCTGTTTGCATCACTTTCCGTCTGTTTCAGGAACTGGTGGCACGGTGCTCCTCCACTTTGTCCTCCATCTGTCGGCTCAACTGCTGCCTCAGTCGGATGTGGATGGATGGACAGGTCAAAGGTGGAGGCCCAACTTTCATCCAACCAGTTTCAATTCTCTCCAGTGTTGAAGGTCCCGCAGTCTGTGCTCTCTTCAACAAAGTGTGCTCTTTCAAGTGTTTTACTACCACTTTCCCCACCATGCCATGAACCCGTTTTCCAACGCTCCACAATCACCCAGCAGCATTCTGAGTCCCAAATCTTCACCCAGCGGCATTCTGAGTCGTTGCAGTTCCCACATCTCCTGCCCCAGTGCCTCCGCCTTCCGCACCGCCTCCGGTGCCGCCGGCAGCGCCGGCGCCGCCGCGGCACCAGGCGGCTGCCAGCCGCCCGGGTAGTGCCGCGGCGCCGCGGCGGCCAACGGCGGCACCGGGGCTGAGGACTGGGCGTTCACCTCAAGGGAATGCGGCAAAAGTGGACCGCAAAAAGGCAGAAAAATCATTTTAAGATGGCACAATGATGTTCGAATAGAGTTTCAAAGCAATGGACTCAATTGACCATTGATTAGCCGTCAATGAACATGTTAACTTATCACTATCATCAGCCATCATTCACCATCAATCAGCACTGACCATCACATTGAGCATCTGGGGATGGCACAAAGTCCGCCAGTCGTTCTTGGTTTGACGCCAGTTGAGCTTCCTTCTCTGCTACCTGGCTGCTCAACTCGATGACGGCCTCAGGGCGAAGCCATACCCTCCGGTGTCATCAAACGAGGGAGCCAGTGGGAAATTCCCGCACGAAATGGAGGTTTATGTATATATATATATATATGTATATATATATATATATGTATATATATATATATATATGTATATAAATATATATGTATATATATATATATGTATATATATATATGTATATGTATATATATATATATGTATATATATATATATATATGTATATATATATATATAGCTGGGAAATTCATCTATCAACAGTGCATTTTCTAGCAAACCATGTCTGATTGCCAGAGGGTATTCAGATTTCGTGCGGAACCATCGAGATTGGATGTTTAAGAGCAAATTGACTATCATTTGTAAATTCTTTGTTTCAATAGGAACGATGATACTAGATTCATTATTTCTAGGCATACTGATTGGATGCTACACTGACTATGATAATGTTTGTTTTGATTATTGCAGTGATGCTGATGCTGTTGATGGTTGGACAGCTATAATTGATGGCTATGACAACAACAAATTGAACTTGGTCCTTAAAGCGTGCACAAAACACCATCAAAATGGTTACCCTCCAGTACTAAATTACTGTTTTCGTCTGTCGATGTTTCACACTCAAATCTTTGACTCATACGCTCTTATCATACATATATATATATATATATAATATATCAGGGGGGTTGCTTTGAGGGTGGAAATTGAAATCGTAGAAAGCGGCCACTTGCGGCCACTCGCTTGGAACTGGCTGGGGCGGCCACTTGCGGCCACTTGCGGCCACTCGCTGGGAGCGGCCACTTGCGGCCACTTGCGGCCACTTGCGGCCACTTGCTTGGAACTGGCTGGAGCGGCNTGCGGCCACTTGCGGCCACTTGCGGCCACTTGCTTGGAACTGGCTGGAGCGGCCACTTGCGGCCACTTGCGGCCACTTGCGGCCACTTGCGGCCACTTGGGGCCACTGGCTGAGAGCGGCCACTTGCGGCCACTTGCGGCCACTTGCTTGGAACTGGCTAGCGCGGCCACTTGCGGCCACTTGCGGCCACTCGCTGGGAGCGGCCACTTGCGGCCACTCGAGTGGCTGCCAAGGGCCGCGCGCTGCCAGAAATGCACGGCAGACTTGAAATCTTGAAAAAAAAATGGTTTTGCAGGAAAGGCCGTTATTTTCAAGTTTGGAGGGTGGATAGGTAGGATTTATGGTACCGTGCTGGCCCAGGAAAATCAAGATCATGCGGCAAACCGTATACCGTCCATGTCTTCCACCGCCTACGCGTCTGAAACCCTAGTGTTTTTCCATATTTTTTAAATTCTGAGGCACACAGCGTTCCATTTGCTTCCACATGCTGTAGCATCAATGAAAGTTGAGGAGATGATTTTGGGGCATGGCACTGGCGATGATAAAATGATTGGAGGTTAAAGAGGAGATCTTGGAACGTAGCATTAATAATGTTGCAGAATTGACGAGAAGATCTAAGAGAGTAAGCACCCATGATGGGAGACTGTGAGAAAGTTGAAGACAAGGGCTCAGAGATTCTCAGAGCGTAGCATCAATGATGGTAGAACATTGAAACTTTGAAAAGAAGCGTAGAATCAACAATAGTAGATCCTTGGAAAATTTAAG